>JAHHUM010001109.1:0-36879 GCA_036173005.1 Crenichthys baileyi | reverse complement strand
GTGGTTCTCCACTCAGTTTTCCCAATGTGCTTTTAGTATGGTCAGATCAGTTACGAAGGTGGACAAAAGAATGAAAGAAATTCAACCTCCATTTTTCATCAGATTTCCTCGATCTGTGTCCTCTCACTGTTCTTTAAGGCATCCGAGTATTGGCCCATTTTGTTATTTTTGGGCCAGTTGTGTTCTGGGGAATTCTTACAGACTACAACCATTATTTACTATAACCATTTCCTTATGCTTAGTGAGGCAATCTTTATTCTTTTAATGGAGTCAATAACGCCTGCACAAATAGACCACACTGAAAAACTGTTGTGGAATTTGTGTTGCCAGATCAGTGGCCGTTATGGTGAACGATATATGACGGAAAATATGCACTTACTTGTTCATTTGGCAGATAGTGTACGAAATTGTGGCCCTCTGTGGACACACATGTGCTTTCACTTTGAAGACAAAAATGGTCACTTGAACTTATTCATGGAACATAGAATGTACCAGTTCAAATGGTGAATGCAGTACAAAAATAAATTATCCTTGTATCACAGAATCAGAATCAGAATCAGAATGCTTTATTTGTCATTCCTCCACATGGGTGCAACAAAATTTCTTAAAAAACCAGAACAAAACAGTGCAGGCAAGTAGTGCAAATTTAAAGAAAATAAATACAAAAAAAGTTTAAAAAAAGGGCTGTGCCGGCAAAACAATAATATATATATAATATATATATTATTTTTAATATACAGAATTTTTTACAGGTTATTGCACGTGAGGTAGCAATTTGCAAAAGGAAAAATTGCACGGAATGTATTTAGTGTTTATGTCATTATTGCTAGTTACAGTTTTAAGTGTACATGAGTACATGAGGCGTTCAGGGCAACAACAGCTCTAGGAAGAAGCTGTTTTTCGTCTGTTTGTTTTTGTCCTTATTGCCCTGAAACGCCTCCCAGAGGGGACAGTTCAAAAAGATGGTGACCAGGGTGTGAGGGGTCCCTGATGATGCTGCGGGCTCTCCTGAGGCAGCGGGTGGAGTAAATCACACAAAAGATTAAGCTGAAGACTATAGCTGCTGATTTCCAGCACTTTCCAGCACTGTGAAAACTATGAAATAAACATAAATGAATGTTCTTACAGAGTTTGATAAGCAAGGTTCTAAACATAACTGAATGCATTATCTGTAATGGTGATTTTTAAGATTAATGACCAGTTTACTATGCTGGTGACCATGGAGCCTGCACTCGTTATGCCTGTATGACCCCCAAGTCAAAGACTAGGCCAGGTATTACTGTAGTGTTTTTTTTTTTATAAGCAGATTCAAGTTTACAGGTATAGAAGTGTTTGTAGTTCTACAAAACCAAATACACACATAAAACACAAAATATAATTCAATGTAATCACAACCTCTTATATATATCAGATGCTGTCTTATAAGCCTAACTAATTGGCCAAAAGGCCATTGTTTATAGCCTACATAATATTTGGTAACAAATGAAATATACTGTTTTACTTCAGTCCCGTGTTTCAGTCACTTCAATTCAATTCATTTTCATTTATATAGCGCCCATTCAAAACATATGTCATTTAAAGGCACTTTCCAAAGTCAATTCAATTGAATCATACAGATTTCAAGTCAGGTACATACATTCCAATTAATCCTAACTATCAAACAGTGCAGTCAGATTCAGTTGATTATTCAAATTGGTTGAAAAGTTTACTATCTAAGGAGACCCAGCAGATTACATCCAGTCAGTGACTTGCAGCATTCACTCCTCCTGGATGAGCATGTAGAGACAGTGGACAGTCACTGGCGTTGACTTTGCAGCAATCCCTCATACTGAGCATGCATGTAGCGACAGTGGAGAGGAAAAACTCCCTTTTAACAGGAAGAAACCTCCAGCAGAACCAGGCTCAGTGTGAGCGGCCATCTGCCACGACCAACTGGGGGTTAGAGAGAACAGAGCAGAGACACAAAAATAACTCAGAAGCACTGATCTAGGAGTACTTCCTATAGGAAGGAAAGCTAACACATTATGGTTATAGCTCCTTTAGTGGCTTCATCTTGGAGAGAAAGACAGCTAAGCAGGTGAACTCTGAGCCAGTTTTCAAGTCTAGAGTATGAAAGAGAGCTTCTTGCTCTGCTCTTGGTGGAGGACGTACGCGTTTTCTCTCCCTCCCTCTTGCCTGCTTCTGCATCTGCTTTAGTCTGTGTTTTTCTCAGAGCCTCACTTTACATATCTTCCAAACTTGCAAATTATGGACTTGGTCAGCTGGTCTCTCAACGCAATTGATCAAATTTTTTCCACGGGAAGACGGGGTAAAGGAGAACCCTCTTGCCCAGTCGGTACATTCTTCTCTGGATACACAATGGATTCCTGGCAACGCAGAAGACATTTATCTATTTTGATTTTTGATAACAGAATTTCTTCTTTTTGGAGCCGTCGGTTACCTGACTTATCGAATGAGTAGCAAAACGTGGGCAGCTGTTCAAAGCATCCCAAAGCTGCCTGCGATGCTGGAAGGAATCTGCAGAGCGATCAATGCTCAGACTGAATTGTTAAGAGAGCTAAGCCGCAAGCTGGATACGGTTCTTGAACAGAATCGTAGCCTGGAAGCGGCTTTTGGACTCAGAGGTGAAAGGATTTAATCATGGAGAAGGTTGTTCGCTCCAGAACTGCGAGAAAGTCCCAGAAATCTGGATATTTGGATTCGCAATTGAGAGATAACAATAAAAACTCTAAAAGTGGTTGGACACGACAAAATATCTCCTGGATGTTATTTAAACATGACGCTCTTTCCCAGCACCCCCAAACAGCTGTGACCCAGATAAGACTTTGCGGCCGATTGAGAAAACTTCCATCTCTCTCCTCAAGGACAATGGCGCTCTATCTGTGTTGACAGTCTAATTCTTGCACACACAATCACATACATATATTCGCACCCCCAGGATTCCACCGCACTCTTGCAAAATCTTTTCTTCTTGTGTGTTGTTTAGGCCTGAACCTAATTGCATGATTTCATTACTTTTTCATTGATTTTTAGTTTTATCAGAAGGAATACCAGCGAAAACCAAACATTATTAGTAATTTGGACTATAGCTGCTCTTACACCAATGATCCAGCTTTCTAAGTTAGACTACAATGGACTGTTATTACTTAGTTCAACTTCAGTACCAGTAAAAGCAATATATTATTAGCACCTGAACATGTGGATTAAAGCTGTTTTGTACCAGTGACTCAGCTTCCCTAGTTAGAGTTCAGTGGAATGATGAGACTATCAATATTATCATCTTCTTTTAGCATAAGATTCTTTATTATTAAGAGTGGCTTGGAACCAATTTCTACCAGTAAACTTGGAAGGATTATTAATTATTATTACTCTCAAGTATTATTAGTGTCATTTGATTTGTTTTTCTGTCTGTATCTGTGTTTATTTTCTTTGTGATTGTATTGTAATTGTTCTTCCTCATGTGCATCGCTTTGAATGTCTTGTTACTGAAAAGCGCTATATAAATAAACTTACCTTACATACAGTTAATCACAGTAAAAGCTCAGTCAGTAGCTATGTCTAGGAGAGATAGGGTTAAACACTGAAAGACAGGGCCAAGTGTATCCTCTGTATAAGGTGAGCATTAAGTTGTTGGCAGCAGCAGCTTGGCCAATGTCCCCCTCCAGGAAGGTGCCACAGCTAACAGCAACAAACCTAATTAACAAATTATTCTTATAGAACAGCATACACAACTGATCAGTCTTATGGACGCACACTCTTAAAGATACTACATAAACTTTATGTAAACTTTATCCAAACTTGACTTCTGGTGATGATCACCTTTTACTTAAACACCAATTTTTTACATCTGTTCTCAACTTTACTCATAAACCGGGCCCACCCCTAGTGTTGATCTGCCTGCTGCAGAATAAAGGTAAATAAACCAGATAATGTGTGTCATTGTTGCATTCAAAGACATAAAACTAAACACTTTTCTAAAGAATAGCATGAAAAATTCCTCACAAGCAGGGGCAGAGCCAGGGGGTGGCCAGGGGTGGCCTTGGCACCTCGGAACAAGCAGTTCCGTTCCAAAACAGATGGTGGCAGCAATAAAACTATCAAATAGAATGTCAACCCCTAACACAATTATAACAGAATTAGTTTTGGTTCAGAGTCACAAAATCAGTCAAGGCACCAACTACAGCAGGACTTCATGGAGCATGGTGTTATTTCCCTCTCATTTTCTCCATACCTCAGGTCAGACTCTGAGGTAAGTTGAAAAGGGAGTGACATTTATTTATGTAGTTTGAAAAGTTTCCTATATTGGAGCACTTTGGTGATGTAATGCTGACAAGATTGTAAAACGTCGCTGCAGTTCTTACATTTTATGTAGTTTAAGTAGCTTTTTGTAATATCATCTTAAATTATGTGTAGCTACCTTCTGTGAACTTTGGTATGGAAGCCTCAAGGAGTTGCGTATCAGTCTGGGGGGTATTTTGAATTTAAGATTGTTAGGGCTTTAGTGCTCAATATTCTTATGTGATTTGTAAAATTATAAAAAAAAGTTGTGCCTCACAACTAAAAAGATAAAGTTTTAACTATTTTAACTATTTCAGATCTTTTTTATTTTGTTTATGAATGTATTAAGAAGCTTATTATGCAGGTCTTTGGCAGTCTTTCCCTGTATAAAAGCTGTGCAGGTTTTGTCACATAAGGTGAGCATGCCAAAGCTGGTATGGTATGGTATTTTTTTTCTGTTTGACATTTAACTTTGTCCGAGCTACCGCACCCTGCTGGCGGTCAGACGCCTCGGAGCTCCTCCGGTCCTTGGTCCCCATGAAGCGATCACACACTCTATCTAAAGACTCTTAAAGGAACGACTCCAAACCAGTTTCTAACTTTTAGCTCTTTTTAATCTAAGTTAAGGCAGAGGAATGATTACAGAGATCAGCGCTGAGGCTCCCGTCTCGGACTGTCGCAGTCTGTTAGAGCATGACGAAGAGCCTCGATAGAAGGTCACATATAGTTTTTATATCTGGCACTCCAATGCAATGGATGTGCTCTCCCTCAGTGATTATCAGTAGACTATGTGTCACCATTGTGGTGTCTTTCTGTTAGATTGTGTAGTAGCGGCTGTCCATCCTTAATCTAAGTGTGCTGTGGCTTACTAATCAACCCAGTTATACCAGCTGCTCCACTATCAACCCCAGTGCCCGAGCTTCAGGTCATTTATGCTTGTACTGTATGTCTATGAGCATTCTTATCCTATTGTAACAAAAGGGAAACATTAGAACTTATACTTTATTTTACTATAGTATAAATGGGAAAAACAGCTATGAGCATATCAATAAAGGTTATACCAAACAACTTGATAGTTAATCTCCATAAACTGACCATAGAAATACAGTGAATTATCCACAGTGATGATATATTAACGCAAAAGATGACAAACACAAAAGTCATGCTCTTTGAGAGGTTTTTGTGTATTTATCTGTTATAGGGGAGAAGGCAATGTTAGTCATGTGTGTAACTCACCTAAATACACTGAAATATGACTCCATTCAGTTTTATTTAATTCATGGAGCATCAAACCTGATGTTTTTTCATGAGTTTGAGCTTTTATGGTATAAACACGAGTGATGAAACTGAATCACATTTGGCCTCGTACAATAACGCCTCAGAAAATGATGGAAACAACTTCATTCGGATGTAAAGTTTTATAAACCTCCTCTATTTCTGTCACCTGTATATGGAAAGGCGCCGAGGAGCATAAATCGCATGTGAATCATCTCGGGGGCACTTCCAATCTCACTGGAAAAGAAAACTGGGTTCGGATTAGCAGATTAATTCCTAACGAGTCAGGTTTGATGATTCCTAAGGTGGACAAGCTGGAGACACTCACACGTCTATAAATAGCTACATAAAGTTGCACGTTACTGTGGAACAACGGCAGCGTTTTATTTCAGGGGTCGTACTGACCTGCTGGTACATGATGATGCATGGCTAATCAGCCGGTTTAGATTATCCAGTGCAACTAGTTTGGAGCTCTGCACAGAGCTGGCCTCAGTGTTACTGAGGGAAACCAGGAGAAACTGTGCGTCGTTGGTGCCAGTTCAAGATCTTACTACGGTGCAGTCCTTTCAACCAGAGCTTTTCAGAGGGAGCTCACTGACAGGTTGGGTATTTAACATTTATCCCTGAGCTGGGCAATAGGGGTCGGCCTCATCCGTATGTTGCTTAGATATATAAAGTTCCCCTAAACTGTGGCTGTCATTTGCAGCAAGAAGCCGATTTCTGAATGCAATTAGAGCTTTGACTGCACTCATACTGCTATAAGGGCCCCATCTGTACGTGACTATACTTTTGTGAATAAAAGACAGTGTCATTCAATATACAGGGGTTGGACAATGAAACTGAAACACCTGGTTTTAGACCACAATAATTTATTAGTATGGTGTAGGGCCTCCTTTTGCAGCCAATACAGTGTCAATTTGTCTTGGGAATGACATATACAAGTCCTGCACAGTGGTCAGAGGGATTTTAAGCCATTCTTCTTGCAGGATAGTGGCCAGGTCACGTTTCCTGACTCGCTCCTCCAAAACACCCCAAAGTGGCTCAATAATATTTAGATCTGGTGACTGTGCAGGCCATGGAAGATGTTCGACTTCACTTTCATGTTCATCAAACCAATCTTTCACCAGTCTTGCTGTGTGTATTGGTGCATTGTCATCCTGATACACGGCACCGCCTTCAGGATACAATGTTTGAACCATTGGATGCACATGGTCCTCAAGAATGGTTCGGTAGTCCTTGGCAGTGACGCGTCCAACTAGCACAAGTATTGGGCCAAGTGAATGCCATGATATGGCAGCCCAAACCATCACTGATTCACCCCCATGCTTCACTCTGGGCATGCAACAGTCTGGGTGGTACGCTTCTTTGGGGCTTCTCCACACCGTAACTCTCCCGGATGTGGGGAAAACAGTAAAGGTGGACTCAGAGAACAATACATGTTTCACATTGTCCGCAGCCAAAGATTTGTGCTCCTTGCACCATTGAAACCGACGTTTGGCATTGGCATGAGTGACCAAAGGTTTGTCTATAGCAGCCCGGCTGTGTATATTGTTTTGGTGGAAACAGGAGAGTTGAGGTGCACATTTAATTCTGCCGTGATTTGGGCAGCCGTGGTTTTATGTTTTTTGGATACAATCCGGGTTAGCACCCGAACATCCCTTTCAGACAGCTTCCTCTTGCGTCCACAGTTAATCCTGTTGGAAGGGGTTCGTCCTTCTTGGTGGTATGCTGACATTACCCTGGATACCGTGGCTCTTGATACATCACAAAGACTTGCTGTCTTCGTCACAGATGCGCCAGCAAGACGTGCACCAACAATTTGTCCTCTTTTGAATTCTGGTATGTCACCCATAATGTTGTGTGCATTTCAATATTTTGAGCAAAACTGTGCTCTTACCCTGCTAATTGAACCTTCACACTCTGCTCTTACTGGTGCAATGTGCAATCAATGAAGACTGCCTACCAGGCTGGTCCAATTTAGCCATGAAACCTCCCACACTAAAATGACAGGTGTTTCAGTTTCATTGTCCAACCCCTGTATGTGCAACATATTTGTGATGCAAACGTTTTATTTCCAGCCAGGTTTGAGTCGTTGATGTCATTCAAGTTGTTGGTTTGCTGTAATTCACTACAAACATCCTTCATGGTGTGAAGACACAGTCTCTCTTAGCGTTTTTCCGTCAAAAGGAACTGGTTCGGACTGTCACAGGACCGTTGCCATGGTTATTTGTACAAGCGGTGGGTGCTTTCTGGTTATTTATACTACTTTGCATATGTATTTAGGGCCAAGGACCGGGCAGTCCAAGCGCCACGTGCAGCTACGCAGAATTCACCGCAAGTTGGGATGTATGAAGGCTACGTGTGAGGTGACATGGTTTGTACATCTGAATTCTTTTGTGCGGCGCAAGTTTCAGAATTTCTCCCGACTGCAAATTTTTAGTATGAAGGCTGTGCACTCTTTTGTACATGAGGCCCCATGTATGATATCAGGTATGTTTCCTGTAGTTCGGTCGGATTGAGACTGGTTCATATTCACACCCGAAGCAAACCTCACCAGAGTCCCTTTGGAAGCGGACCAAGACCACTCTAAAAAATGTGTCTGGGGCGCGGCGCTGGTGGTGTAGGGGTTAGCATGCCACCACATATTGTTATGATTTGGGGTTGTTTGGTTTCTAGTTTTTTCTTTATGTTTTTCACAATTAAGGTTTTGAATCATGTTTCTGTTTTTCTGGTCATGCTTTAGTTTTGTCAAGTTTGGTTTTAGGATCTGGTTATGTTTTTGTTTCATGTTTTTCTAGTAATAGTTCTATTTTGTTTCCTTGGATTTGCGTTCTAGTCAAGCCATGTTTTGCTCCTGTCACGTTGTGTTCTGTTAATCAAATTTATCCGGTTTACCTGCACCTTGTCAATCTGTCTTGCTCCACCTGGTTTTCACTCCATATATACACACCTGTTCAGTTAGTCATTGCGGAATCGTTGTCTCAACTCATGTCTTGTTTTGTGGACCATGCCATGCCTGTCAAGCCAGCCTGCTTCTGTTTTGTTCCTGCGTCCTGCATTGAGTGAGTTTTTTGTTATTAAACCGTTTTACTTACCGTCATGCTGCCTCCTCATCTGCATCCTGGGGTCCAATATCTCGCAAGTCGTAACACATATAGAGGCTATAGTCCTCAAAGCGGCAATGTCTTGCCCTCTCTTTGCCCTTCTTTCCTGTCTGCCGACTATCAAAAATACAGGCCTCTAGTGCCAAAAAAATTCTTAAAAAAAAAAAATATGTGTCTCCATAGGCTTGTTTGATCCAGACCTGGCTTTGCTTGATTGTATTCACACATGCATAATAGGTCAGGACCAAGGAGAAAAAGAACTCTGGTCCATTTAAAGTGGACCAAACGTGGCAGGTGTGAATAAAATTCAATTAAAAAATACTTTATTAATCCCAAAGGGAAATTAAATGTTGTTGTAGCTCATATTATGAAGGTTTCTTCAAAGAGCCGTTGTAGATACTGATGGCTGTGGGCAGGAAGGATCACCTGTAGTGGTCTGTCTTACAGCAGATCTGAAGAAGCCTCTGACTGAAGAAACTCTGTTGTTGTACAACAGTCTGATGAAGAGGATGCTCAGCGTTCTCCATAATGTTCTTCATTTTATGAAGAATCCTTCTTTGCACAATGATCACCAGAGGTTCCAGAGGAGTCCCCAGAAAAGAGCCAGCTTTCTTTATCAGCTAGTTGAGCTGATAGGAATACATCCTATAACTCAAACCAGTGCTGTACCAGAAAAGCCCACCCAGGTTTCCAAGCGTTCAATTGAATTCAGTTCAGTTTAGTTTTATTTATATTGCGCCAATTCACAACATGTCGTCTTAAGGCAGACAAAGTCAATTCAATCGAATCATGCAGATTTCAAGTCAAGTATATACTGTACATTCCTATTAATCCTAACTATCAAACAGTGCAGTCAGATTCAGTTTATTATTTAAATTGTTTAAAATGTTTTTCTATCTAAGGAAACCCAGCAGATTGCATCGAGTCAGTGACTTGCAGCATTCACTCCTCCTGGATGAGCATGTAGAGACAGTCGCTGACATTGACTTTGCAGCAATCCCTCATACTGAGCATGCATGTAGCGACAGTGGAGAGGAAAACTCCCTTTTAACAGGAAGAAACTTCCAGCAGAACCAGGCTCAGTGTGAGCGGCCATCTGCCATGACCGACTGGGGGTTTGAGAGAACAGAGCAGAGACAGAATGAGAACAAAGAAGCACTGATCCAGTACTTTCTTAGTGAAAGAAAAGTTAAACATTAATGGTTGTAGCTCCTTTAGTGTCTTCATAATATACCCTGGTCAACAGTGTTGAATGCTGCGCGGATATCCAATAATACCAACACTGTGGTTCTTTCATAGTCCACATTTATGTGGATGTCATTAAGGACAGTCTGGGTACTGTGGCGAGCATGGGAACCTGACTGGAAGGCATCAAAGCGGCTGGTCTTTGTAAAAAGGTATTTACCTGATGAAACACTGCTTTTTCAATAACCTTACTGATAAATGGGAGATTTAGGATGGGCCTGTAATTTGTCAACAGGAGCCTATCCAGATTATTCTTTTTTAAGAGTGTTTTGATAGTTGCTGGCTTCAAGACCTGGGGGAAAACACCTGACAAAGGGGATGACTTTATTATTTGAATCAAATCAGATACAAATCAGACGTTTTGTAGTTCATTTAACAGATATGGGTCATTATCACCAAATTTGTTCAGACTGGACACAACATTGGTGCTGGACTCGATAGTGATGTACAGACTACTCTTCTAATCTCCTGAATTTTCTCAGTAAAGAAGTTACCAAATTCATTGCAGGCCGTGGAGTCCAGATGTTACAGACACAGGATGGTTTGTTAACCTGTCGATCATGGCATACAAGGCATGAGCATTTTTAAAGTTTTTGTTGATGTTTTCAGAAAAAAAAAATTCTTCAGTTTTAAGTTATATCTGTAAAGTCTCTCTTTATAGATGTCACGGTGAACCAGGAGTCCACTCTTTCACCACCTCCGTTTGGCTTTTTGACATTCCCCTTTTTCGCGTCTTATTAGTGGAGCATTTTTCCACAGAGATTTCTTCTTACCAGAGACAAATCTCGCCTGACTGAGAGCAATGATGTCTTAAATTTTAGAATGGAGGTTATCTACCAGGTCATCTATTGAATAACAGGACAAAGTGGAAGTAGAAGAGTAAATGTGGCTAAAGGCTTAAATTGGTGCAGGGTTCTTCCTGTCAGCAGTCTTCCCAGATCTGAAAGAATGAATTTATCCTTCGGCTTTGCACCACAAGAGTTACAAGGAGGCCTGTTGGTCAGTTTATCTCATTTGCAGTAGCATCTTGTTTCTTGGTGGTGCTGGCTTGCTGTCTAACAGTCTTATCACTGTTTAGAGTCATCAGTCGGGTCCTAACATTTCCATACCCACCATTTACCACCAAATTAACGACGTGCAGGCAGATTGTTGTCCAGCAGTTAGATTTGCAGAACAGCAATTGCAAGGCACTGTACAATCAGGCCAGCAAGACAACCTGATTCAACAGGCTACTGATCCTAAACAAAAACATGAAACAGGTTTCTCACTCAGCACAGATACACCTAGGACTGACAGCCTCAGTACCGTGTAAAAAGTGGCAATAACAAACAACCTGGGATGTTGTTTTTGTGATGAAGCAACTCTCGCATACCTAATAAAAACAAGCAGGCAAATCCTATGTTTTAACTCAAATATATTTTTGAGATATCACACCTAACATGAGACTAGAATTTGAAAGCAATGCTCAAAGATCCATGTGGGGACACACATCCCCAACACAGAAAGATGCAGGCTGGAATTAGAACAAACAACCTTCTAGCTGCGAGGCTCGAGAATTAATTTGGCATCTTCAATGCTGTTTTTGCACAGATATCAGCACAATCTGTGTTTTCATTGGGGATTTTATATTCTGTTTCTCATGCATTCAATTTGGCCACAGACCCATTCACATACTCTAATGAAATTATGCATTATATCAGATCCCCGATTTGTTGCTAGATCAAAGTTAGAGAAAGCTTCATATTAACCATTCAGTCCGGCAAACAGGTGTTCACATCTCCTCACATGTACAAAGATGTCAAGTTGCATGCCTCAATTTGGCCCCAGCTTTCTTGACCTCCTACGTCTTGATTCTTAATCCTCCCCCACACTGGTGGAAGTAACAGCACCATGTCACCTATCACCCCACCTCTCCCTTCCATCTGTTAATTAGATGAGCTGTCATAGGTGTGAAGATGATTAAATTCCAGAGCAGGGTGGCCCTGTGGCGAATGAATACAAGCAGTAAACCAATCTACAGTTACTCTAAACTAATCTAGGAAGTTCAGCAGGAATTCTGGCAATGGGAAACAAAGTCTCATGACAAATCTCATCAGGTTTATGGCTTCAAGGTTAATTCTTCGCAGTAAAAAGAAACAAAACAGCAACATCAAGCTTAACTGACCAAATGACTGAAAACATCCTTCACTAATCCTTGCCTATTAGGAACTTACAGAGGTTTGTGTCTAGCAGTGGAGTACTTCACTGATCTTTAAACTGTAACACAAAATTCTCCTCAAGTAGAACTCAGCTCCCCTTTTTTGAAGGCCGAAATGTGAAAGATGATTTTTTTTTTGGAACATGACCTTCTGTTATTCCCTTTGATGACAATTTCTTTGATTTTGCTTTCCATCTAAAAATGTTTAAACATGAGTTTAAGGTTAAGTTAAGGTTAAGTAAGCCTGAGTTTCAACACTTTTGTTTAGGATAAAATTGGTTCAGGACATATGAAAAAGGCTAATTCCAATAACTTTGTCTAGGCTAAACAAGAACAATGAATGGTGATCTTGAAATAGATATAAAAATCAAGTTTTTGGAAAGTGGTGGCAGAATCATGCCACCACATGGAATGGTTTTATCCACCAAGGAAGCAAGAACCTGAATGTCTTTGACACTCGCTGGGGATGAGACCATTTTGAAGAATCCTTAGTTCCGAAGTTGATTAAGATCTGGCATTGTACCCAACATTTGAAGAACAACCAAAAGGTAAGTTATGATCTGTTGTATGTGCATCCAGCAAACCATAGGGTAATTCAGACAAGCTGTCTCAAACTTTTCTTTTTGATATTCTGCAGAAAGGAAATCTGAGCCAGAGGTTTTCCCAGAAGAAATGGCTTCCTTCATCCATTGCCCTGAGAGAGGACAGCGAAGGAACCACCTTACTTCCTGCTGGTCAAGGGAGCAGAAGCTACCCCAAGCTGCTATTGAGAGCAGTTATCTTTGTTCGTCCCGTTTGCCACGCAACTCAACGCCCTTTAGACCTTCTTCACAAGACAGTGTCTGGGCAGAGTAAATTAGTTTAGACTAAAACAACTCAAATATTGTTTACTTCATGGTCTTTTGCTTTTGTTTGTGGTGGTAAAGGGCCAAGCAAATAAGCCTTGAGGCTGATTTATTTGTTCTCTGTTGGGAAACTTTATCTCAATAAGTTGTTGATGTTATTTTATTTTATCTGTTTATGTTGTATTCTCTAGTTGCTACTTTTGCTTGTATTTTATTTCTATAATTTTATTGGTTTTAAAATCTCATGTTTTAGGTCATTTATTTTATCATTCTTGTTCAGAACTTTGTTCAGTACCTGCTGTCTTAAATGTGCTTTATGAATAACGTTGGCTTGGCTTGGCTTTTGCCTTGTCATATCATATTTCCACAATTCATCTAGGAATTAGTAGAATATTTGATAGGTAAAAAAGTAAACCTGAACTGTTTTACTGATGTTTGAGCCCGGTTCTTGTTTCCTGGGTGCATCTGAGCCCGATTCATGTCTCTTCAGAGCACATGAGCCCGCTCCACATCTCCAACATAGAGCAAATTCTAAGTCCTCATCAACAGCTGTAGCAACTCCTCCATTGTCAGTAGAAGCAATGTTTCTCACATCAATAACTGCAGCAGTATCTGCCATGGTCTCTGCTGGCTTCATCGAGGGTTCTTCCGTCTTCAACACCACTCTCCAGAGCGCCATCGAGGGTTCTTCTGGCTTTCAGTGGCTCTCCAATGTTTCTCTGAGGGATCCAGTGACTCCACCATCTCCAGGGTTCCTCCAAGGGTTCAAGCGTCTCCACCGCCATTTTCCAAGATTCTTCTGAGGGTTCCAGCAATTTCACCGTCATTTTCCAAAGTTCCTTAGATCATTCCAGTCTCCCGAGCTCCACCATGGGTTTGATTTTCATAAGCTCCTGAATCCAGAGCTCCACTGTGGGTTCCAGTCTCCCAAGCTCCACTGCAGGTCCCAGTCTCCCGAGCTCCACCGTGGGTTACATTTTCATGAGCTACTGATTCCAGAGCTCCACTGTGGGTTCCAGGGTGTATTCACACTGCTGGTCCAGTTCAGGAGAGATTTCTTCCATTCTTATCTAAAGTTCTTGAGAAAATAGTTGCTAATCAAATGTGTGAGCATTTACACAGCAATGACCTGTCTGAAGAGTTTCAGTCAGGTTTCAGAGCTCATCATAGCACTGAAACAGCTCTGCTGAAAGTCACTAATGATATTCTTATTGCCTCAGATAATGGACTTGTTTCTGTACTGGTTCTGTTAGATCTCAGTGCTACATTTGATACAGTCGACGATAATATTATCTTAAAAAGGCTGGAATATGCTGTATGGATCAGGGGAACAGCACTAGGCTGGTTTAAATCTTATTTGTCTGGAACAGATTCCAGTTTGTTTTTCTGTAAAGGATAAAATCAACTTTTTAAACTCCAGGGTTAAAATTGTGGAGTACCACAGGGTTCAGTACTTTGGGGCCAATTCTCTTTTTTATATATATGCTTCCAAAAGGTCAAATTATCAGGCAGCAAAAGGATAAAATTTTCACTGTTACGCTGATGATACTCAGCTTTACTTATCCATAAATCCTGATGAACCCCAAACCAGTTAGATGTCTTGAAGATAGCATGTCTTGAAGATATAAAAACTTGGATGACTTTAAAATTTTTTGCCTCTAAAATTCAGACAAGACAGAAGTTTCATCTTTGGACCGGAGTCTTTAAAAAAGAAACCGCTTAGTCAAACCTTTAACTGGATGGCATTAAATTGACCTCCATAATAAAGTAAAAACCTTGGTGTTATTTTTTGGGCCAGGACATGTCATTTGAATCCATATTAAAAAAGGTTTCTAGGATTTCCCTTTTTTCACCTCCGGGGCTTGCCAAAATTAGAAATATCCTATCCAGGAGTGACGCTGAAAAAACTAGCCCTGCATTTGTTACTTTAAAGGCTGGACTATTGTAATTTACTATTCGGATGTCCCCAAAATGCAGTTAAAAGCCTTCAGCTGCTTCAAATGCTGCAGCAAAATTCTGATGAAAAATTAAAAAAAGAGATCATATTTCCCTATTTTAGCTTCCCCCTTATTGGCTCCCCCTGTTAAATCCATAATAATTTAAAATTTTCCTCCTCCCCATATAAAGCCCCCAATGATCCAGCTCCATCAAAATCAGGATCTGATTGTTCCATATGTTCCTAACAGAGCACTTCGTTCTCAGACTGCAGGTTTACTGGGTGGTTCCTAGAGTCTCTAGAAGTAGAATGGGCGGGCAGATGCTTTAGTTATCAGGCGCTCCTTCCTGTGGAACCAGCTCCCGGTTTTAGTCCGTGAGCGCGGACACCCTGTCTACTTTTAAGGCTAGGCCTTTAAAACTTTCCTTTTTGATAAAAGCTTATAGTTAGAGTGGCTTACTTTATCAGGGAGGGGCTTCCTCCCCCTGTTGGAAGGAGTAAGGGGGAGTCAGATTTAGCTTTAAACGGCTCAGTTATGGTTGAGGTGCAAACAACCCTCCATTTCTGCTACTGTATGACCTTCCTCTTTTCCAATGGTTAATCAAGTCTGACAGAGAAAGGTATCCAATCCTTGTGGTTTTTAGTATAACAATGACCATCAGTGGGACCCTTTGTGGGGTGCCTGAGACGACATTGTTAGTAAATAAGCGCCGTTTAACTAAATATCTCAACTGAAACTATCTGTGTAGTTATGCTGCTATAGGCTTAGGCTGCTGGAGGACATAATGACCACTTTCACCCTCTTCGCTACATTCTCACACTACTCTCCAATTTTGCATTGTTTGCTGTTATTTCAGCTTTTAACTTTGTTCTCTCTTTTCTCTTCCTAAAAAGCTACACCTGCCTGGCTCTGTGTCTACCTGTGAACCCTTTCTGGAGAGAGGGAATCGTCCGAGCTTCTGCTGGCAACACTTAATGCTCACCCTCTACGATGATACACATGGCCCTGTCTTTTAGTGTTTAACCCTTTCTCTCTCCTAGACATGGCTACTGGCTGAGCTTTATTGTGACTAACTCTATGTGCTCTCTTCAGACTCTAACCTTGAAAACTGGCTCAGAGTTTATCTTGTTCTTTACTTTCTAGATGAAACGACTAAAAGGAGCTACATCCATTAACATTTACTTTTCCTTCCCATAGAAAGTACTCCTGGATCAGTGCTTCTTTGTTCTCTTTGGTGTCTCTGCTCTGTTCTCTCTAACCCCAAGTCGGTCCGTGGCAGATGGCCGCTCACACTAAGCCTGTTCTGCTGGAGGTTTCTTCCTGTTAAAAGGGAGTTTTTCCTCTCCACTGTCGCTGTATGCATGCTCAGTATGAGGGATTGCTGCAAAGTCAATGCCAGTGACTGTCCACTGTCTCTACATGCTCATCCGGGATGAGGGAATGCTGCAAGTCACTGACTGGATGCAATCTGCTGGGTTTCCTTAGATAGAAAAACGTTTTATCCAATTTGAATAAATAACAGAATCTGACTGCACTGTTCAATGATCAGGATTAATTGTAATGTATGTACCTGACTTTTGTGAAGTGCCTTGAGACGACATGTGTTGTGAATTGGCGCTATATAAATAAAACTGAATTGAATTGAATTGAATTGAATTTCCAACCAGTCGTAGTCTTTTGCTGTCACGTAGAGATTTTTAGGGAAAACCAAAAAACATCATGTAGTTGCAACGGACTGATTCAGGGGCATTATTGCGCTGGTCAAGAAGAAAAAAAGCATGTAGAAGAGTGTCCGTCTCATCAGGGTTTTTGTTCCAACTATGGTGTTCAAATGTAGTTGTGCGCCTGCACCTCTTCACTACTCCACGTAACCTAACGAGACATTCGTCTTCATATTTGCGCTCTTACTTTTTTTCTTTTTTTTCTTCTTCATCTTCTACTTAAATGCCAAATTTTATGTCACATGGAATGGTACAATGGGAACGGTACACACAAGCAAACTGCTCCAGGGTCAGGATAAACCGTGCTGAGGCTGTCAGTTGTAACTGTGAAAGGGTACAGTTCTCTGGTCCAATTCAGGGTCCGGGATGGATTCACACCGGCGTGATCCACTCAAGAAACCAGACTCCAGTTTGGTAAAAAGCGTTCCAAGGGTTTGGTGTGAGACCACTGCAAGTCTTTGTCGGTCCTTTGTGGGTCACAGTCTTCAGAGGTCCTTTGAAGGTCCCGTTCTTCAGTGCTCTTTCATATGTTCCAGTGTCCTGTGGACCACTCAGCTGGATTCCAGCATCCTGTGGATCAGCTCGCTGAGTTCCAGCATCCTGTGCACCAGTCTCCTAGGCACCTCGAGTTCTCAGAGTCTCCTGGCCAAGGGTCATCCACGTCTCCAGGCCGGCCTCAAGACAAGGTTCTATGTGTGTTCTCCACGTTTCCTAGACAATTCTCCATGGCTTCTCCCGTCTCCCTGGTCAACCTCCAGACAAGGCTCTTCGCCGCTGCCGGCCTCTAGAGCTTAGTACTCCCTCGGGACAACCTCCTAATCGCCTCCATGAACTCGTTGTCTTCTCGAGACGACTTCCTGATCGCCTCCCTGAACCCTCTGCCACCTCAGGACTACCTCCTGATTGCCCACCTGAACCCTGGTGTTTTTTGTTTCATTTTCCATTTATTTCTACACTTTGACCTTCTCCCAACCCACACATCATGACAGACTGGAAGATTAATTATGTTTTATGGAGACTGTGTATGACTAGTTACTCATAAGACCATACAACAGAAATGAAGTTTGTCCCTAAGCACAAGGCTGAAACTCATTAAGGCACACCGTTGGTTGTTTTGGATGAGTGACACCTCTATCAACCAGTCTGAATCAGGAGAATCAAAAGGTAACACTCATGTATGCCTTGGAGAAATCATTGTCAAACCAGCGGTAAAAAAGCCCCTGATCCTATATCCTTGGCCTCTACAACCCCTTTAGTCTTTATTTAAACAACCTGGACCTTTGAGATCCTTTTCAGCCTGACACACAGTCATAGCAGGAAATATTAACAGTGTTTCTTAGAGCTGGAAGAAAACTTCCTAATCACAAAATAAGTGTAAGGCATGCTTTATGATTTTGTGTTTTTGTTTTGCTACTTTTTGACTGCTAAATCACTGTGTTTTTGTTGCATAGGGAAGGGAGAAACATTTGTGCAAAGATCAGACTCTGTTTAAATGATATTGGGCTTGTGGGGTTTGCTCAAAGTGGTGACGCTAGCAGGAGCAGAAGAGTAAGCATCTGCTGTTCTATGGTGATAAAAAGGTTAGTAAACTTTTATGAGTTTGAATTAAATTTAGATTTTATTGTACCTTACCGAGATGACACTCTTTGCTGAAGTTCTCAAGCAGTGAACTACAGATATAAATTTTTTATTATCTTCCTTACCATCCTGCTTTCTATGTGAGGTCCTTGCCCAGGCCAGTGGTTCAAATAAATTAGCCCTTGTCCGTCCATCCATCCATCCATCCAACCATCCATCCATCCATTCATCCATCCATCCATCCAAGTAATTCAAAGTTTGTAAGCTTCCGTTACATTATTTATTTTAAATTTCTCACTGGAACTGAAGGCATTAAAGTCTTTAAGCAACACAACAGATCAAGTGAGGAAACCTTAGGAAGCACCAAATGCACAGTGGACTGAAAGACTTTTTTCTAGGGGAGCTCAAAGTGTACTTTTATTGAACATAGCTTTTAGGCTTAACTGAATTGTATCAAGTTATGTGCGTCATCCAGTGCTTACGTGACTGCTATGTTAAAGAGAGGCACTTTTTCTGCATTTAGCATTCATAACAGAATATTTGAAAAGTTTGAGAAATATAATTCTGCAAATCATATTTTCATTCAAAATGACACAAAGAAAAGACAAATTAGATCAGACAGATACTTCATTAATCCCACAAGGGAAATTAGTTGGTTACAATAACATATGACAACAAAAACAATTTACAGCGTAAAACAGTTTGTACATTATAAACGACTAGACCACAATGAACTTAAAAATCCAAGTCACATCTACTTCTCACATGTGAAGACTACAGCTGGTCCCCGGCTCCATCCGTAACCACAGTGGTTAAATCTGTAGTTAAGCAACAGCCTCTCTGCTGACTGCAGGAGCTCAAAAAATGTCAAAGAACCGAGAACAGGTGCAGACCAGGAAGTGACATCAGGCTTTTCTTTCTGAATGAAAAAAAAGTAGTTTAGCAGAAACCATATCAGAGGGTTAGAGTAGAAAATCAGCAGAATCCGATACTGTTTCATAATCACTCTGTATATTTATGATATAAATAGTCGTGACATTCGGAACGTTTTTACAGAACACCAAGGAACTGTAACATTATGATGCTCAACATGAACTCCATAGCGAGTAATCACACTACTAAAACAGCGTTACTAAGCAACACTGCTGGACCTGCTATAAAGAGGAGAGCGAGGCTGTCTTGACAGGAGGGCGCACGAGACAAGAAGTTGGTGCAGAAGCCGAGCGCGCGGAGAGCTTTGGGGAAACAGGATCTGGAAACCAGCGTTCTGACTCACGAACGCGCGCGCGCTATGGACTAAACAGTGTTGAGCTGAGGAGAGCAGCGCGCGCACCAAGTCTCTTTTATAGTTACATTTTACTTAGTTCTGTTCTACTTTCTGCCTGCTATTCCTGAAACTTACCGTGACTGGAAACAAGACCAGAAATTTAAAAACAGCGTCGGCATCATGAAGCTTTTGTTTTTGCCACTTTTAATGACGCTTATTGCCGTTGCTCAAGTTTTCTGCGAAGATGGTGATCCAAAAGAAGGAGCTGACTACTGGACGAGCAGTAACCAGATTCAGGTAGCACCACTGAAGCTTTAGTTTTCTGATCCAACGTGTCACTTTAAATTTATCACTGGATTACATGCTTTCTACTCGGTTATGTTTAAGGTTTTTAATTTGAATAACAAAACATTGGCGTCAATATAAAATGGGGTCAAATAAGTCTTATATTTTTTTATATTCAATGCCATATGTCGCAAAAGAAGCTCTTCTAATAACAGCTGCGGATTCCTTTACATCGCCTGCAATATATTATAGAAGAAAGCAGCCTATCCGATCTGTTTTCCTTCTGAGTTAGTTTTGATGTTTAGCCTGATTTATCAGTATTAGAGAAATACGGCAGATTTAAACCGGCCTTAAATTAGTTTAATGAGTCTAACGGTCATAGAAATTAGCTGATCTGTATTTCCTGACTGGGGGGGGGGGAATCCGTTCTGCAGAAAAAAGATTTAATCAGATCCTAGTTTTTGGGAGACAGAATACAACATCATAAAACAATAAATTATCGAAAACCCAATGGTCCTCAAAATGAGATGAAATAACTCAGTTCAGATGAATTCAGAGTGATCTTGATTGGTCAACCATCCAGATTTGGAAATGACCTAAAGTCCAGCTGTTCATGTTATAAGATTAAACCTGAACCAGCTTCATCTTCACGAAACGCATGTCCTGAGTTTGACATTGTGAACTGGAAATGTGCCAAGCTACTATTCCCTCAGCCTTATCTGCAGACTGGGGCCATTTTGCAGATGAACGAGCACAAAATAAATCATTACAACTTAGTGTACAGCCCATTACTGGCCCCTGGGTCCAGATCTCAGTCAGACTAATGTATATTAGACACATAGATCTTGAGACAAAAATAGAAACAACTTCTGACATTTACAATTTCTAATCTGCAAAGAGGGGATGAAGGCATCCTTAATCTCTCATATCTTTTTGGATAATTGCAGTTACACACTCAGAGTCCAGGCAATTTGTTGGCATGTCACTTAACCCCACTCTTGGCAACCAACTGATATCAATGGGCCTGATTATTTATTGACTTTTTTGCCGTCTTCTCAGGATGACTGGCTCTCCAATGACCCATTCAGAGAAATCCTCCTGAGGATGACGAGGAAGCCGCGGCCGCATCAGTTCATTGGTCTGATGGGGAAGCGTTCTATGGGTGAGAACTTCTCCTCACTGCTGAACAGTTCGTTTCATTGACCACAAGCTCCATGTCCTGATCCTAATCATGCTTTTTTTATTCTGTCTTCTCAATTTGACCTTCCTTAGCAAACGCACAGATCACCAGGAAAAGTAAGTTACATCTGTGCTGTAATCGCTACTTTAATAGTGTTCTTGTTTCTTTTAATTCTTCTGTGAACAGAGTAGTGAGGTGAAATACGTAAACTTCCACCAGGTCAAAATACACGTCTGTGTTCTCAGAGGCAGATTTTCTCTGCTGTCATTGAAAGCTTCAACAACTGCAAAATCACATCACATAAAGACAGGGCCACAAATGCAGATTTATGTTTAAATCTCTTTAAGAGCGGTATTAACGTTATTATGGAGGTAGCTGATTTCCATAGTATTAAATGAACCATGGAAGACAGCACACCCTCTCTAAAACTGCAGTGGCTCACCTATTCAGATTTGCACAGCAGGAGTTAAAGGAATTTATTGCATAGTTCACCCACAGTATTTCAACTTTAACTGAATTTCTATTGCTGTTGTTAAGACAGAGTGGCTGCAAACAATTTCAGGGTTTAATTAACTGACAGCAGCCACAGATTGCTCTACAGAAGGGTCATTTTCAACACTTCATTACAATTTTTTTGAACACATTAATTGGTCAGTTAGGAGGGCGGTCCTGAGCGGACGCCTGTAGGACAAAACAGAAGAGATAAAAGGTCCAGACGCAAAAGGCAGGTGGGGGTTCCCTGTTTTGGAATGACTCACCCACTCACTGATGCAACAGAGCGAGCAGAAGAGACTATACCTCTAATTTATTCCACTTACGTAGACGTGACCATGTCAGTCATCATTACAGAGAAGGAGTCTGCCAGGATCTATGTCTCCAAGGACATGTTGGAGTTTGGTTGTTCTCCACATGAGGCAACACAGCTTTTTACTTATTTCTTTACCTCTGAGTGATGTGTCAGTTTTAAAGTCAATTCATCAGCTTAATGCAAATCTTGATCTTTCTTTCGGGGCATAAAGTATTCCCTGAAGGCTTTCTGTGGTTTTACAACAGTGCTCAATCCGATCCAACCCACAGCACCATGGTACTGTTTGTATTACAACCCATTACTGTGACTGACAGACCCACATCTGGCTTCGACACAATTGTCCAGCATATTTACATCCCTGTAAAACAGACATGTTTTAATATGGATTTCAGTTTGGGTTCCGGTCTACATGAACTTCACGCTGACCAGACTCTGACACTACATAAATCATCTCCGAATAAAAGCTGTTGTAGAAAGAGCTCTTTGGAAAAGGGAAGAAGTTTGCATCCTGCGGTTGCTAATTAAGATTAAACAAGTAACCCAGCGCAGGTTTATGTTATATTAGATTTACTTTGTTGAGTAAAAGGCCAGCCTTGGTTAGAAGACATTACATCTGAACTTCTATAGAAATGTCAGTAACAAAGACATGAGGAAAACCTACCAACCAAGACATGCTGGGTTCAATCCAAGCCTGTAGTCTCAGTATTCTAAAACTAATGAGCTCAAATAATTTAAATTCTAAATTATTTTCGTTCAAAGGACATAAACTCAACTCGTTTGTCGGCCTGATGGGAAAAAGAAGCCAAGAAGAACCAGGTCAGCTAAGTTCTGGTCATCTTTGAGGTGTATTATGTTTCAGTTGTTTCTGCATAATAAATGTGTTCTAAAGCCAGTTCTCCTCCTCCTGCAGAGTCCTACGAATGGAGCACAATACAGATGAATGATCAGCGGCGCTAAGCTAAGCAGCCGTCCCCTGCCTGTGTCTCATCTCGTCATTCCTCACCCACTGGAAGGGTACCTGATGCCGGTTTTGTTTTCTTCAAAATGTGTATAGCTGTTAGTCAAATAAAATGATTGTTTCCACATTGTAGTGATGTAGCAGTGCTCTGCCTCTGCCAGTTTCATCTGTCCCAGCAGAAGGTACATGGGGGGATGTAAGGAGGGGGAAAAGCTGTCATTATCGATGTTCTAAGTGGTCTCTGAGAGAGTTTACCTCCATCTGCCATGCCACAAATGTTATATGTTGTAGTGGACCATCCAATCAAAGCTAGACCCCCCGGGGTACATTGATAATTGCACTGCCAACTCCTCTTCATTGTGCCTCATAGCTGTTTATTTGCAACTGTTTGCTCTAGAAACACATCAAACAGAAGTTCTTCTATTTGTTTTCACGTTCTAGGAGCCGTCATGTTCTCCACCTACACACCTGGTGCGAAAGGACAAAATAAACGTGTTACAGTGAATTAACAGATATTAAAATTATTTTCTGTAATTGTTGAGTTACAGCTTTCAAGGTGTGTGACCATTATATGCAAGTGGGAAAAAAGTTGGAGTGTGGGGAGGGCGGGCTCTGGTGGCCATCAGAGGTACTGCACTATAGATGAAAATCCACTGTTAATTTAGTGACAGTGAATGTGAAATACATTAAGGAAAAAAACACCTAACATAGTAAAGGTAGCACATAACATCTATAAAACATATAGAATGATTCCAGACCTTAATTAGTTATGAAGGTAGAAGAGTAGATCTGCAAAAGAAACTCAAGTTTGGGACTAAAGCTGTCAAAATATAAATAAACTCTGGATTACAGTACATGCATGGGCTTCCAAGCTGGAAAGCTTATTGTACTGCTCATAAAACATAAAAAGCTAAGAATATCTATTCTGAAACTGGCATGTTTTGAGGACCCCCTCCCATCCCCATCTGCTGGGGAGCTGCCAAGTCAAGAAATGGATCTTAGAGACTCTGCACACAAATTAAGTCTATGGTGTGACGTAGTCAGCTGTAAAACCAGGGAATGCCTGGTTGGTAGTAACAGATTATCTGGCAAACTGTCCTTATTTCTCTGAGAAATGGTTCATATCCAGCTGGAATATTTGACATATCAACATTGTTCTCAAACACATTTGTAATGAGGCTATTGACAGAAACTTCAAACCAGATGTTGGTAATAAAATTAATTCACAAACATAAGAAAATCAAAACAAATAAATCATGTGAAATTATATGTAATAACACATTGAGCACATTTATTGAAATTCACTTCCATTTGAAACAACTGTACCAGCTGACTTTCAGGTCTTTCTATAGCTCTATGCTAATGGTTTTGTTGGTCTAGTTGCATACATGGCCCAGCTGTGATTTTGGCCCATTTATCTCTAAAAACTGTCTTCAGATCTGAAAAATTCTGAGGGTTCCTTCTATGCACTCAGTTGGAAGTTCTTTCCATAGATTTTAAATCGGATTCAAGTCAGGTAACTGACTGGCACATTCTAGCAGCTTTTATTTCTTCCTCTGAAGACAGGTGAGAGTGTCCTTGGCTGTGTGTTTAGAGCTTTGTCTTGTTGAGAAACCCACCGCTATTTTCCTGCCAAGAATGTTTCTGTAAATGTCTCCGTCAGTGACACAAGGTCTGGCAGAACCTGCTGGAAAACAGCCCCATATCATAACGTTTCCTCCAAATTGCTTGGGGAAAAAATTGCACATGCAATAAGTGGCCGTGTTGCTGGTGAGCAACAAAGATTACGTGTGCAATGGATAGCATGTGCAAAAGCAGTTTGAACCGCCCTATTTAAATGAGGATTTTGTGTGTGCCAATGGCTGTCACCATGGACAGTTTGGGAGAGCAGAGTAACTCTATAAGAAAAATGAAGCCTGACGCCATGGAGTTGGAGCAGTGGCGATTGTTCTAAGACTGCGAGGGAAGCAATGTCAAAAAATAAGTGATCAAATATATACTGTTGTGTGTACATGTCATTGACTAAATATGCGCTACAACACGCTCAACTTTTGTTCAGAATCAGCTTCTTATCACTGGTAACGACGCGGCTTTCCTCTCACTCATTCCTGCAGCTTCACAGTGCTTTAAACAGTGAGTTCAATAGCGAAGCAAAAATGCTGGGCTTTGTCCCGCCCATCAGACGCTCAGCGTCTCTGGGGTCTATGGGGCAGTGGGCTGGCCTCGGATGGCTTGACGCTCAGCTTCTGCATGATGATTGGATGATCTGTCTGAGGCTGTAACACTTTTTGATTGACAGCGAAATCAGCGAATCAGCGATCTTGAAATTCTTCCCCTCCTTGAAAGACCAGCATCCGCCACTGAGTTGGAGGTAACGATAACAAGCAATATTATAAAGCCCTTTTCAAAATCATTTGAAAATATTTAAATAATAAAAGCTTAAGTAAAAAGATTAAATATCAATCATGAAACCTGGAAAAGCTGAATTTGTCAAACTTTTTTTGTGCCAGTTTGCACCTGCATTTCAAACGTGGTTAATGTAGAAACGCAGAAACTCTACCCACAATCTGGGTCAGGTTTGATCAATCGGATGCGTGTGGTAACTGATTACATTTGATAAAACTTACAAATTACATAAGATAAAATGTTTTCCATCATAATACAGATGGAGATCCGGAGAAGGTTTAGGAGGAGTTGGATTTAGAGCTTCCAGAAGTCAGAGTGGCCTGATGCTGAAACCAGATGGTTCACAGGGGAACCCAAAAACATCATCCCACACAGTGATGTAGAGAGTACCACTGACCGCCGGATGCTGTAGCTCAACTAAAAGGATACTCGTCCCCCCTGCTGTACATTCTGGACATACCAGCTCCATTAAAACCAATCCTAATTTTTTTCTGGGGCCTAAACTTGGGGCTGAACTGTTTTGGCCCATGGCTGCAGAAAGATCTGCTGTATTTGATCATCATATGCTTGAGAACTCTTCCATACTCTACCTTACATACGACTCATGAGGTTTCCTTCAAAAGAATAATTGTGCCCGCAGAAAAGTCAGGTTACCACCTCTGTGCACCGCTGCACGGGTTCTGTAGGGGCCAGTGTTTGGTTAGCTGTAATGAAGGACACGGAGGAACCGAAGCCAAACAAATGGGCTCCACAGGAGTTTGTTGTATATTAAAAAGAACACATTGAACACCTTGTGTGTTTTTGATTAGGAAACATGAAAGCACATTTAGAAAACTGCTCCCAATAATAAATCAACTTTCACTCATTTCTTGTTTTGATTCTCTCATAAACCCTTTTCCACATCGGTTTTATTTTGTCATATAGTTTCTTCACTATTATTCTCAAAATCTATATTTTTAGTGATAATTCATGTTTGGTTTCTTCTGTATGCCATTCCTTCCTAACCACCGTGTTGGGAGAAATGCTCTGTAAATTAACCTACTTTGGCTTTTGAACAGTATTCACTAAGAAACAAAGCTTCACAAAAGACCATTAGGTTGTTTCATGGACTTTGCCTTTATTTAACTGAGCTTCCAGGATGCATAGGCGTTAGGCAAGCTGTCAAGTTCAGTTTCTTGTGGGAGAATCAGTGGAGAAGCCAAACGCTGCAGGGATGCTGGTGGACTTCATCATGGTGATCCTCTGAAAGAGCTAACAGCAAGTTTAAGAAAATAAACCAAATTTGAAGCTGAACACCTAAGCTGTCTTGGTGATTTGACATTTGTCCAGCTGTGGACTCAAGGAAAATATAAGTGCTATTCCATAATGAATGAAAATAGTCCCAAAGTCCAGCTCAAACACCAGCAGACCCCTGACAGTCCATCACAACAAGACATCCTCACATACAACCTGCTCAGTTTCAGTAGCTCCAAAGGATTTTAACACTACAGCAGAAACAAACCCAACAATCACAAACAGAAGCTGCAGCCAATCACTGGTCTTTGTCTGGTTTGTAGAATGACAGGGTCCGCGCTGATGGGTCAGTGGCGCTGATCCAACGAGGCATCCAGTAATGGGACAGCCACTTGGCCTGGCCTGGGTAAAACTTCTCAAACACCTGCCTGTAGTAGTAGGCCTCTTTGGTTTTTGGTGGGATGTGGGGGAAAGTCTTCTCAGCCTTTTCCATCTGGTCATCATTCACCTGGGGGACCACACAGGACAGGTTAGACCCATCTGACTGAGCAGAGAGAACCGCTGCTGTGTTGCGTCAGACAGCATGTTTTCACATGACTGATACTGTTTTATCCTCCATGAGGACAGAGGAAACTCCTGCCTTTACAGTCAGTGGATGAGCTCGTCCAGACTCAGGCTGCCGGACCAAAGTAAAAGAGATGAATTTATTCGGTTCTCTCCAGCTGAAACAAGCAAGGCTTAATAAAGCCTCTTTTCAGTCAAACTTTCAGGTGTTTTCTGGAATCTGACAGTAAAACAGAAAACTGTGTAGGCAAAATCAACAAGAAAGGATTCCACAGATGGAAGTGAGCTCCCAGAGAACAGACACAGAAACACTACATGTTGTGATCATGCTAACTGACACAAATTACAGCAGAAAAAAACGATAAATATATGGCAGCGAGCTGTCAGTTTAGAACATACAGTACTGGTCAAAGGTTTTAGGCAGGTATGACAAAAATGCTGTAAACAAAGAATGCTTTCAGAAATATAAATGATGATTGTTTATTTTTATCAATTTACAAAATGCTAAGTGAGCGAACCCAAACATACAGCCAAAATCTTCAGCGTAAAGCAGAACTAGACTTACTGGAAGTGATGGTCTGGCCCCACAGAGCCCTGATCTCAACATCTTGGAGTGTGTCTGAGATTACATGAAGAGACAGAAGGATGTGAGGAAGCCTCCATCCACAGAAGATCTGTGGTTAGTTCTCCAAGATGTTTGGAACAACCTACCAGTCGAGTTCCTTCAATAACTGAGTGCAAGTTACCTAGAAGAATTGATGCTGTTGATGTTGAAGGTAAAGGGTGGTCACACCAAATATTGATATGATTTAGGTTTCTCTTCTGTTCATTCACTGCATTTTGTTGATTGATGAAAATAAATGATGAACACTTCCATTTCTGAAAGAATTCTTTGTTTACAGCATTTTTTCACACCTGCCGAAAGTTTTTACTGTACATGGACTACTTCAGTTTCAACTGTCTGAACTGGTTCTTTACCAGGGTGCCATCGCTAAACTTTTCAGCCAGTAATATGAAATAAAAATCCATATAACTGAAACATGCATCGGTAGAATCTGCAAATGTCTCTGTTCAGAGGCAGGGTTCCAGAACATGTTCCATACCCAAATCCTTTTCCTGGAATGTATACAAATCTTGTCCTTTTTATTCTTTCAAAAGGATCTGAAGCATTTGTCCAATTATAGCATGTAACAAAAATGTCCGTTACATGCATGAAAAATAAAACAAATCAAACCAAACAATCCTGAGTTAGACTGGATTTAAACACATCCAGTCTCTGCATGCATGATGCACCAGCACCACAGAAACGTTACAGTCACTCAAACTGATCTGGGAACCAAACTGGCTCTAAGCTGATTCTGCAAATTCTCTTTTTACATTTATAAAAGTGACCGGAACAAATGTTGTTTATCACCCTGGTTTACTGTTCATGTTGCTAGATTAATCCATACCACAGAGTCCAGATGTTCCTGCAGGCAGGTGTACCATGACTTCTTCTCAGACATCACACCATCACTGAAGGCTTCTTTCCGTCTCCACAGGATCTCATCAGGAATCAAGTTTTGGCCTTTGAAAGAGTCCCTGAGAAGGTGTTTCTCCACTCCATCCTGTGTGCACAGGTCAAAGTGCATTGTTAATATAACAGAGTGCTCTAACACCGACACAAAAAAGCATCTGAGGAATTAACCTTAGGAGTTCTCATCTCCTCAGGAAGAGAAAGGTAGTACGCTGTGAATCTGTGGTCCAAGAAAGGCACTCTGAGCTCCAAACTGAAAAACAAAACAGGTCAGCAGAGATTGTTACGGTATTTATCATTATTAGGGGTTTTCATTCTGCTGATCATTAAATGGACCATAACCAAGAGCCAAGAGGTCACACCAGAAACACTCTTCTGTGTTTAAATTGTTACTGAGTGAAGAAGACTCTGTAAGCCACTTTCAGTATCACTGACGTGTTTAAAAATGAAGTAGTAGGTAAAAATGTAGGAGTAAAAAGCTTCTAGAGAGGGAACTTTATTTTTGACAGAAACATGTTGGCTGTTGATTCAGGCTGCCACTTTTGAACAGAGGGGGAGACTTCAGCAGATAACAGTAAGGCTAAATGTATGAAAGATGCTCTGTTTCATCTCTTTTAGGGGTCCAGTTCTGAACAGCATGAGATATCTTGGATTAAGGAAGGTTGACAATCTTTTGGAAATATCACAGTTAAGGTACAGTGAATACAGAGAGAGAGAGATGTTTACAGTTAGCAATGCTATCCATGCTAATATCACTAATATCGATGGATGCAGCGAGCTGCATTTTTTGAAAACGGGTTTGCAGTTTAGCTATGCATTTACTTTTGTCTGTTTTGATTATGTCCCACTTATGGGGCTTTTTGAATCTAGGACATCTGGAACCTCACTACGTGTTGAACTGTTTGCAGCTCGACTTGGATGGAGAACAACCACTGAACTACACAAACTAAAGAGACTAGTAAAAACACTCAATCCCAGAATGCACAGCATTAACCTAATTTTCAGGATAACTCCCAGGAAGGAGGAGACGCAGCTGGAATCCCCATGACAGAGTGCAAAACTCTGGTGTGCAGCATCATTTGTCCTCTGTTCACTAGAGCACCATCGGGGAGAAACGCATGTGGATGTCTTGACTCTGCTGGCCGAGTTAGACTACTTCTTCAAAGAACCTTGGATCCAAAAAGTTAGCAGCGTGTGGCCAAAGGATGTTAACTTCTTTTCTGGATTTTTGTTTTAGATCCTGACACCCACAGTTGAAGAGTACCTATGATAAAAATGAAAGACTTCTACATGCTTTGCATGTGGGAAAACCTTCAAAATCAGCAGAGTATCAAATACTTGTAAGTATTTGGTACACCTACAGTAAGTTCAATTAGCCCAAATTCAGCTCATTAAATTGTTAAATGGCACAAACTAATTCAGACGTTCCATACAGTCGTATCCAGACTGAGTTCTGCAGGTGTCTGTGAGAACTTACCCGTGGGCAGCAGTGGTCCGATCAGCACGAAGAACATCAAACAAGTAGAGCTCCTTTAAGAGACGAACGCTGTCCTCTGCTCCTGCTTTGGCACTTGGAGCCTGGAGGAGAAAAGCAGCTCAGTCAGGAAAGAATTCCCTGGATTTAACAATCTCTTCACAGCTCTACTATTTCTCCCAGATAGTTGAAACAGGCCAGTGTTCACTGTGAATAGAAATGTCCCCACAGAGTCACTGATTATACTTCTGATTATTAGCAATAACATGACTGGATTGTGGTGATGAGGATTATTTACATTCAGTAGAAATGAACTTACTGGCAATTTGGTACAGAAGGGGTTCAGTACAAATAAATCCCCTTTTTTGCCTTTTCTTCAGACATGAAGCACATGTTCAGCATATCTGAGCTCCCAAAGTGAGGCTTATTGATAATTACTAAAAAGGTTATTAAATTATGCGAACTTAGTATACCACTGTTTTACTGTAGTAGAAATGAATCTATGAATAATCCATAGCTTTATAAAAGAGGAAGCAGAGGAGCAGAGGAGCTCGGTTTGATCCTGTAACATGACTGCTTCCTAGAGTACTTGCCTTGTGGAAGTAAAGGTATCCCTGAGTCAGCTCATCAGATCCTTCTCCAGAGAAGATCACTACACTGTCTGTCTTCTCCCTGATGTACTTCGATACCAAGTACATCCCTGCAGTGGAGGAAACTGAACTTTAGTCGTATTTCTGTGGATGAAGAACACCCTAATCTGAACAAGTTTACCATCACTGATGGTTGAAGGCATCCATGGAAAAAGCTTTCATACAATATGACGTTAAAGCACCATCAACCCAAACCTTATGTCCATGTTCCGTTTGATTGGTTGGACTGTGGTCCATTCTAACAGAGGGAAATCAGAACAGTGATGCTGGACTGCAGCAGCCAGCACTCAATCTGTCGCTCCCACCGACCTCGTTGACCTTACAGTGCTTCACTGGATTTGAGGTCAATTCAACCAAGTCGCTCAGGTGGAAAGAGGAATATGGTGATTGTGCACACACATTTATGTCACATCAGTGCACCTTTCAGGCTGCAGAGATGTAAAGCCTGCAGTCTGGGCACTGATTCCAACGCTAACTGAAAACTGCTTCAGGCTGTACTGATGTGACTTTGCTAATAGGGCTGCGAAATTCTGGGAATTTTCAAAGATTTGGTAAAACAATTTAATGTAAAATAATGATTTCCTCCTTATGGATCCAGTACAACTTAATAATGAAAGAAATGAATTAACTGTATAACTCTAAAGCTGCTCATTATTTATAATTTATCTGTTGAAACTAAATAATTACTTATTAGCTCATAGTTTTTTAAACGGAGTAAAGGAGTAACGCCATCTGCTGGAAAGAAGGTGTATTGCAGTTTTCTTCACAACTTCCCCATTGGTCGTTATGCTGATTTAAATAAATGGTACAGAATTGAGTACAGAATTCCCTGGGATTCCTATTACCCGCGCAAAACAAATCTGAAGGCTTTAAATCCTAGGGCATTCGGTGGAAAAAGGGCTAACATCAGGGGGTTCGTTCTGCTAGCAGCAGTTACTCACCAACAGAAGCACGGATGGTGGTGATGTCATAGGTCTCCAGGTGGAAAATGACGTCCTCCACAGCTTTGATGCCTTCCTCTGCTGTGAATTCCACCTTATGGTGCTCACTGCCAATGTGAGCCGCCACCTGACAGCATAAAAACCAGCTGCTGACCACAGACTGTATGAAAAACTTCTCATTTTATACACCGAACACCAAGTTTCTACCATGAATCAACTGCAAATTATCTAAGTTCATCTATAGGAAAAATTGGAATGATACAGAAAGAAAGAAAAAAACTCCCAGGTTTCTCCCACATGAGTCTCCTCCATGTTACTGTGACCTAATGGGCCAAACTGACCTTTTCAGCAGCTATGACATCAGGACTGTCCTCTGACCCGATGGAAAACGTCTGAATGGAATACGGCAGCTTCTCCTCTTTGGACAGTTTCAGCAGCATGGCTGCCACCAAACTGGAGTCCAGCCCACCTGAACATAGGAGAACATGAACGAGCAGAACTGACATCCAGTACCCACCCTATCGGATCAATAACAAAGGCTTTTCAAGTCACAAACAAAAGAAATGTTTTAAAGGTTTTCAGATAAATGAATTTGTGACAACTAGCTGAGATACACCTGGGATGTAGAAGACACAGTCAAGGTAAAAAGAAAGTACACCCTCTTTCATTTCAAGGGTTTAAAATATCAGGACATTATTAAAAGGATCTGTTCGAAAAATATTTAAATGTAGCTTTATTGTTAAAAAAAAATCACAAAGCCAAAATAGAAGAGATGTAAATGAAAAATAGACTAAGTACTCTTGCTGCTCTATGGCACACAGAGGTGTGTTAACACAACGCGAGGCAGAAAGACATCAGCATTGACCTTTCAGAAGCAGCTGGTTCTGCCCATCCATCTGGAAAATGGTATACAGCCATTTCCAAACTATTTGAAGTCTGTCATTCTACAAGCAGTCCGATTATGTCACAGGTGGAAAACATTCAAGGCAGATACAAATCTTCCCCAAAGTTGACATTCCTTCAAATTCAGGCCAGGGTCAAACTCTGTAATGCTCAGAGAAAATGTAAAAAACTCCAGAGCAACATCTCAAACTCCACAGGCCTCAGTTAGCATGTTAAATGCTCCAGTTCATAATGGGGCCATCTGAAAGTGAATGACTCGTTTGGAAGGTTTGCCAGAAGAAAGTCCTGTGGAAGGATGTTTTAGGTTTACAAAGCTGCATTTTAACGAACCACAAGATATCAGAAACAACATCCTTCGGACATTTAAGGCCGGAGGAGAGAAGTGTGTTCATAATGCACATCACCACATTAGGAGTAAACCAAGCACCTCATACTAACTGTTAAACACGGTGGTGGAGCAGTAATGATTTGAGTTAGTTTTGCAACTGTAGGAACTGGACACCTTGCAGTCATTGAGTGGACCATGACTTCTTCTGTTTAGCAGAGTAATCTAGGGTGAAATGTGAGTCCATCGGTCTGACAGCTGAAGCTTGGCCACAGATGGGTCACCAACAGGACAATGATCCCAGACACAGCAGCAGATCTACAACAGAACTGCTAAAAAATGAATAATCAAGGTGCAGCGGCCTATTGAAAGTCCAGATCCCAACTGTGCTACCACACTTAGTTTTTAGATCATGAAACAATTCTTAATGTAGACAAAGTAACCTGAGTAAACACCTGAGTAGTTTTCAAATGATGATCTTATTTATTAAGGGTCAAAAAGGTATCCAAAGCAAGCTGCCCCTATATGAAAAAGTAATTGCCTCCTAGAGCCAGTAACTACCTGGGCCACCCTTAGCAGTGTTAATAACAATAACTGGCAGCGAGTCTTTTAAAACACTGTGGAGGAATTCTGGCCCACTCCGTTTAGCAGAATTGCTTTAATTCAGCTACATTTTAGATGTTTCCAACCTGTGTACGGTCATGCTGCAGCATCTCAGTCAGATTTCGGTCAAGACTTTGACTAGGCCACTCCAAAGTTTTCATTCCATTTTTTAACCATTCAGGGATGGATTTGCTGGTGTGCTTTTGTACTGTTGCAGAACCCAAGTGCAGATGAGCTTAAGGTCACAAACTGATGGTCAGACATTCTTCTTTGGGATCTCCTTCCAATTACAGCAGGTCATAAAGACCATAATACCAGCAAAACCATGTTTAACTGTTGATATGATGTTTCATCCCTGAAATGCTGTTAGTTTCACACCAGGTGTTACCGATCTTACCAGATGTAATGGGTCGCCACCTTCCAAAAAGTCTCAATTTTGTCTCATCGGTCCACAGAATATTTTATCAAATGTCTGAAGGATCATCAAGATGTTTTCTGGTAAATGTGAGATGGGCCTTTATGTTCTAAGGTTCACCACTGTTCCATGTTTTCTTCATTGGTGAATAACGGTTCTCACTGGAGTCCCCTAGCCTTAGCTTTTTAACCCTTTCCAGACTGACAGATGTCTGTGGATTTGCTTTTCAGCTGTTCCTAAATTTCTTAATATCAGGTCTTCTGCTATTTAAAATATTCTAGCATACTTCATACTGTCAGACATGATCCACTTAAGTGTTTGCTTGAACCTCTGGCTTAACCAGGCCTGGGTGTGGCTAGTGAAACTGAACCCAAAAATGCAGTGGCGCAGGGGAAAGTGTGTGACCCATATACGGATCCCGGCCTGTTGACCTTTGCTGCATGTCTTCCCCCCTCTCTCTCTCGACACCAATTCCTGTCGGTCAACTTACAAAATAAAGGCCACCAGTGCCACAGAAAAACAAGGGCTGAAACAATAATCAGATTAATCACAATTAATCTGATTATTGAAATAATTATCAACTACTTTAGCAATCTAACAATCGTTAGCTGGACAATATAGACCAAACTTGTACTAAAAGTATACAGGGGTTGGACAATGAAACTGAAACACCTGGTTTTAGACCATAATAATTTATTAGTATGGTGAAGGGCCTCCTTTTGAGGCCAATACAGCGTCAATTCGTCTTGGAAATGACATATACAAGTCCTGCACAGTGGTCAGAGGGATTTTAAGCCATTCTTCTTGCAGGATAGTGGCCAGGTCACTACGTGATACTGGGGAGGAAAAGTTTCCTGACTCGCTCCCCAAAACCCCCAAAGTGGGCTCAAAAATATTTAGATCTGTGACTGTGCAGGCCATGGGAGTTTCAACTTCACTTTCATGTTCATCAAACCAATCTTTCACCCTCTTGCTGTGTGTATTGGGCATTGTCATCCTGATACACGGCACCGGGCCTTCAGGATACAATGTTTGAACCATTGGATGCACATGGTCCTCAAGAATGGTTCGGTAGTCCTTGGCAGTGACGGCCCATCTAGCAAAAGTATTGGGCCAAAAAGGGACTGCCATGATATGGCAGCCAAAACCCAAAATGATCCACCCCCAGGTTCTTCATTCTGGACATGCAACAGTCTGGCTGGTACGCTTTTTTGGGGGCTTTCTCCACACCGTAACTCTCCCGGATGTGGGGAAAAACAGTAAAGGTGGACTCATCAGAGAACAATACATGTTTCACATTGTCCACAAAGGCCCAAGATTTGCGCTCCTTGCACCATTGAAAACCGACTTTTGGTTTGGGGAAATTGAGTGACCAAAAGGTTCGGCTATAGCAGCCTGGCCTGTATATTGACCCTGGTGGAGCCCCGACGGACAGTTCTGGTGGAAAAACGGAGAGTTGAAGGTGCACATTTAATTCTGCCGTGATTTGGAGAGCCGTGGTTTTATTTTTTTTGGATTAAAACCGGGTTAGCAACCCCAACATCCCTTTCAGACAGCTTTCCTCTTGCGTCCCCCAAGTAATTCCTGTGGATGTGGTTCGTCCTTCTTGGTGGTATGCTGACATTACCCGGGAAATACCGTGGCTCTTGATACATCACAAAGACTTGATGTCTTGGTCACCAAAAAAAGATGCGCCAGCCCAAACAAGGAAAGGGTGCACCAAAAAATTTGTCCTCTTTTGAAAACTCTGGTATGTCACCCATAATGTTGTGTGCATTTCAAATTTGGGGAAAAACTGTGCTCTTACCCTGGAAAAATTTAAAACCTTCACACTCTGCTCTTACTGGTGCAATGTGCAATCAATGAAGACTGGCTACCAGGCTGGTCCAATTTAGCCATGAAACCTCCCACACTAAAGAGACAGGTGTTTCAGTTTCATTGTCCAACCCCTGTATATATTTTGCCTTTATGATGAAAAACTTTCTCCAGAACTCCTCAAGTGGCAAAGTTTTAGCTTCATGTGGTTCAAATTCTGTAAAAAAAAAAACTGCTATTAAGCACTTTTCCCTATCTGATTATTAATCGAAAAAATAAGTCAGATGAATCGATTATCAAAATAATCGCTAGTTGCAGCCCTACAAAAAAAACAACTTGTTCTATTTACACAGCTTAACTTGTATTAAAAATCAGTGATCATCAAACAAGTCTGTTTGATTATCTAAAATATTTAAGTGTAACAAAAAGTCAAAAAACAGCCGAGGGCAAATATTTTTTCACAGTACTGTGCATAAAGTGGTGTAGCTGTGCTTCTAAGCCGTAAACAATAACTGTGCTCAATCATATTCTGAAACAAATGCAGCATTCAATGATCTGATTGGAAAAAACTGTTCAAGCAGCAAAACTAAAAACCCCAATCATAATGGCAAACATCAATCAGCTTATCATTCTCGTCACCGAGGGCCGACGAAATGCACACCATGAACCGTTTGTCACAGGATTTCCCTGTATGTGTTAGGAAGACAGACTTTACTTTTTTCCAATACTGCTTGTTGCAGCTAGAATTAAACAACTGTGTGTACAGCAAATATTTCCCCAACAGCCCACAAATTATTGCGTGCAGTTAATATCACTGTTTCCTGACTCAAAGGGCAGCAGTTACCTGACAGGAGACAACCAATGCGTCTGTGAGCCATAAGGCGTTTCCTCACAGCGTTTTCAAACAGACTCCTGATGTTACGTTTCACTGTTTCCTTATCGACACCTGGACAGATACATTTGTTTGGTTATAGATGCTATGAAAAAGGCTGACACATAAACTAGGTAGAGGACCGTTTCTCACCTGAAGAGAGTCCCTCCGCCGTGTCGTAGAGGGCATGAGCCGGCTCTCTGGAACAGCAGTGAAACTGCTCAAACTGAATAGACTGAACTTTGCCGTTTAGCTTCAGGTCAAAGACCTCAAAGTGCCCAGGAAGAAAGGGAACAATGGCAGCAGTGGTTTCCACTGAGTGGGTGATCTCTGTAAGACCTATGATCAGAAGAACAAGTTAACTACTGCTCACCAAGACAACCTCACTTAAGAGTCAGGTTGAAGAAACTGTTCGTAGGTATTCCAGGACCTTTGGCCTCTGAGCAGACTGAAAAGAACCCAATAAAGGTGGGGAAACTTGAAAA
>JAHHUM010001108.1:15343-38292 GCA_036173005.1 Crenichthys baileyi | reverse complement strand
GGCAAAAAAAATGGCAAGAGGGAATTTAAAAAATCCTATTAGTATTACATTTAAAACAAGTAAATTGAGGGAAAGAGTATTGTTAAAAAAAATGAGGAAAAAGGGAAAAAAAGGGGGGATGAAGGGAAAAAAACAAAAGGGTTTTTTTAAAAATTTTCAGAAGATAGTAGGAGAAAGAAGAAAGGGAAGACGAAATAGAAAGGAGGAAAGAGTGATAAAAAGGTTAAGATTGGGCATAAGGACTTAATTATACACTTTTTAAAATTCAAAAGCTTAATACTGGAAAATGTGATTACTGTGCAAAATATGAAAAAAAGAAAATGTTATATTAGAATGTCATAAAAATATAAAGAGAGAGAAGATATATGAGGAGAGAGGTTTGAAGTTTTAAAGGGAAAAAGGGTTTTATTTTTTTTGATACTTTGAGGAAATTTAGGGAGTAAACATATAAAAATAGTGATTCGTTTTTTAAAAAGAAAACTAAAATTTTTTCATAGAATTGATTATAGTTATATTATATTTTAAATATATAATATTTATATATATATAATATATATAATATATATATAATATATTTTTTTTTTTTTTAGTTTGTAGAATTTAAATATATATTTAAATAGATAGACCGACACGAACCACACTCCATACCAGTAAGTGGCGGTAATGCTACTAAAAGTTTGTTGCCAACCGCCAATAAAACCAACAAGAAGAAGAAGAACCAGTGCCAGATTTTCAAGATTCTTTGTGTGAGTAGTATCCAGCAGTCCTTCCTTACCGGTCTGCCTGATCTGATCTTGTTTTGATTCATGGATTTCCTGCTCTGCCTTGCCCACGTCGGATATTTCATTGGCTTCTGCTTTCTGGACAATTGACCTTGCTTCTGCCTCCTGACCTTCCCTCTCTGCCTAACCCTTGGATCCGAATGCCTGTATCTGCCTCCTCGTTCATGATCTTCTGTGCCCCGACCCACGATTCAAGCCTCTCCCTCGGGTCCTGTCGCCTGATTCTATCCTCCTGGCTCTGACCCTGTTTCTGTCCCCTGACCACCGCCTCCTGCTCAGTCACTGGGTTTGCAAACCGGACAGCCAGTATGACGTTGCCCTGCTGCCTCCTAACGATCACACTAAAGAGCTGAATTTCAGTTTCCTGATCCTCTCACAGAATCTGAAAAGGTTAGTGGCTTTATTTCTGAGTTTTGCCATATTCTCAGTTCTTTGCTCAGCCATTAACCAGTCTGTCTGTCTGTCTCCAGAGGTTCGTGTGCCTACCGCTGGTGGTTTCATTCTGAACGCCTTTCAGAATCAAATCTTTTAAAACTTATCAGTTGTGCCCGGCAAATATTTTGGGTCTTCCGAACAACCGGTTACAGAAGAATGAAACTCATTATATTTGGAAATCTACTCTCATAAACTGGATTCATCAGTTTTTTTGCATCTCCAGCTTCTATCTGGTATATTAGTCCTTATCATATTTTTCTAAATTTGGGGGCTTACACGTTTCCTTGGTTTGTAATTTTGATCTACACAAACTTCCTATCAAACTCTCCAATTTTCACTGTCAGGCTTTTTTGTCATGGTCACTTACCTACAAGCAAACTTCTCTCTTCACCGTTATTTCAAATGGAAAAATAAAGACATTTTGTTTAAGAGAAGAACGCTGTGTTTGGACTCCTGGTTCAATCTTAACATTATTCTGGTAGATCAACTATTTGACAATGCTGGCATTTTATTGAGTTATGAGGGGTTTCTCTCTAAGTGTAATATTACTGTTTCTTCTGGAGAACATGCAGAGGTTTTTGGTGTTATTTCTACTGAGATCTGTGTGTTATTCAGACTCTATTCTTCTCTATCTCCTACTCTGACTCCCATGAACTCTCCTGTTGGAAATATTTGTCTTACCTCGCCTGTTTGCAAGAACAGTGTCAATTAGATCCATCTTTCCGAAGGAGGAGACATCTATTCCTGCTGCTGTGGACTGATGTGTCCTGGAAACATACTTGGCTGCTGCCCGATCACCTTCTCCTCACTAACAAGGTGAAAGAAGTGTCCTTTAAACTCATACCCAAGATCTGTCCTGCCAAAGACTACCTGAACAACTTCAACTCTGACATTGTTGTAAACTGTAGTTTTTGTGATCTTCTCGTAGAATCTGTTACACATTTGGTCTGGTTATTTCCATACTCTAAAGCTCCATATAGTTACATTTCTGTTACTCTATGGAGTCAAATATTTTAGAAAAGTTAAAAATACTACGGGAAAACATTCTATTCGGATTTCAACAAGAGGTAGCAAAATGTATCCAAAGGTTTTCTTTATCAACCTATTAATCATCCAAGCTAAATTTCACTTGCATAAATGTAAATGTTTAAAGTTAAAGCCAAACTTTAATGTCTTTCTAATTGAACTTAAACAATGTTTGCATACTATCCATTTTCCACTCACCAAAAAGCAAAAAAACAAAACATTTCAGTTTGTTTCCAGCTTAAAATTCTGGACAGCTTAATCTCTTAGAATATATATATATATTTATTTGACACTCTTGGCATAAATGTTTTTTTGTTTTTGTCTTTTTAATGTACATTTTCTCGTCTCCTATGGCATAGCCCTGGCATACTTGTGTGCTGTTGTGTTTAGTCTGAATGTTATGTTGTTTCATTGAATATAAAGTAAAAAGAAAAAAATCATGTACACACGCAGGCTCAAAAACTGAGTTTTAATAAATCTCCACTTTGGCCGGAGTTTTCAGAATTATTTGTTTTTAGTGATATAAAATGTTTCTATGTGTGGATGAATTGCCAAAACGCATAAAGTTATTCATTGATATCCACCTACATATATGAAAGCAAATGTGTCCCAATATTAAATTAAAATGGCTTAATAAAACGTTTTTTTCATTTTCAAAGTGAAGCTGCATTTTTTTGACTTATAAATAAAATTTAAAATAAATCATCCAAACTGCATTTTCATTTTTTTCTCCAAGACTCCTCATTGTGTGACACAACTAAAGAAATAACTAAGAGGAAATTGCCTTTTCGTTTTCATCCCCGCGCCCGCAAAAAGTGTTCAATAAATTAGTTTGACTTCGCAATTCCAAGCGAAACAGGGAGTGACGTCAGTGGCAACTCTTCTTCTCCTGCCCCAGACCGCAACATTACTCGTCTTGTACGTTAGGGAGTGGAAACTGCACGCAGCATGGCGCTCCCCATACCATCGCACAAGTCAACATGGATGGGAAGCGGAAAGTAAATATTAACGTGAATCAAATTGCTTGTTTAATACAGGTAAACTATTGTTGTGTAAATCTCTCTCTATATATACACACTGTAAAATGTAACATGTTGTTTTAACTCAAAAAAACAATTCTAAGGACTGCCTCAAAATTTTAGATTAAGTCCAGTAAAGGTGTACAGTATATTTGACTCAATGTTGTTAGTTTACTAAACTGTCAAAGATTGTTAACAGAAACATGCCAATTTCAATCAATTTAAACTCTTCTTTGAGTTGAGCTAATCTGCATTAATACTTTAACATAAATGCTTGATTCATTTGTGCTAGAAAATGCATTTTATCTTAACTATTTGTCTTAACTGAACTAATTAAACCTTTGTAGTTGATTTAGCTGATATATATTTCATCTTCAATATTTGTGAGAATTAAATCAATATAAATTCATTACTTGATGTAACTACTTCAATCAGTTGTTATAACTCTTAAATCTGATTCATCTTAAACATTTGTCAATTAAGTCAATTGCGATATAGACATTGACATGAAAACAGCATCTACCCCCATTACCCCATAATAAAAATCAATGAAACTTGCTCAAAAATGATTTTTTTAAATGAGCAACTTTTGTTAATTATTTGCCATGCATGGATTAAACCACTTTGAAGCTTGGGACAATTTAGTCTAAAGTAAAAAAAAATTCTTCAGAAAGAAGGACCTCAAACAGGCCATAGCAGCCTACAGGTCAAGTTCAACCGAGCCTATCAAAATGGCTCAAATATTTATGAGCAATGTTTTTTTTAATCTAAATCTAAAGTAACACTACAACATATTGTATACCACTATCACTATCCTTGTTTTTGCATATTTGTAACGAGCCATTTAACAATCTTAACTATTTAACAATCTTAACCTAATTTAATGCTGAAAAGCTAGAAAAACTGAATCAGCCACAGTCCACAATGAAGATCCGAACTCAACTGAGGTTTTACATTGTCTTCCGCAAAAGTCTGTTTCTCAGGCCATGAACAAGGGATGAACACTGCCCTCCGCCAATGTTCATGAACACCGTCTGAATCATCTCAAAGGTGTATTTCTGATTTTTAGGGTAGTCTATGTTCAGACAGTAGAGCAGACCCATGAGCATGGCAACAGCACTTGGGATGTCCTTAAGATCAGTCAGGACTACCGCTTCCTCCAAGACCACAGACACGTCAACGATCTCTTCTCCATCTTTCACCATCACCAGACCAACTTTCATCCCTTTGCAGAAAACCCCATCATCTTCAGTAGCCTGCAAAAATAAAGAGTTGTCAAATAAAGTATTGTTGGTCACTAGTTGTAAATTGAATTCATGACATCAAGGACAAGCACATGTTTACATTTTTACACCAATAAAATGTATATGGATTACCAGAACAATGTTTGAAAGAAAAATTTCAATAAACAAATGTTACCAACAGATTTATTTATTTTTACTGTAGAATTATACTTTTGGAATTTCTATAAAGATGTCCAATTTATTATACATTAGCTGTTGCATACAGACTTAGAATTTTTAACAAAACAGATGAAAAAAATCACGGTATGTGGAGGGATTTAAAGTACAACTAACCCCCCAACTTCGGCCACATTTGCAGTTTGAAAATTGGAGCCAGTATCAGTGTTGCTTGGAGGACCCTGGGGAAAAATGAGCAGGGCACCAAAGGGGCGGAGTCAGTGTCATGAGGAACTGCTGTGTACAGCGTTAGATAAACACAAAGGTGTCACAATGAGCAATATGCGGCTGACTCCTCCACAGAGCAGTCAGAGTGAACAAGACACTCTCCCTGGTGCCATCTGTGTGTTCAACTGGCAACTAGACACCCCCCTCCCCCTCTGTGCCGCTCAGGGTGTGATCAGACGGTTCACAGGAGCAGCTGATGTCAATACTATAAAAATATTTACAATATTTACTGACTGACATGCACCACGGACTAAAGATTACCGTCTACAGCCACGGGAGGGCACTCTAACCTCTCTGTTCCACTGTATGTGGAAGCGCCGCAATTGGGCAGTGCTTTCTGCCAGGTGCCCTATTCCACCGGTTCAGTTTTCAGAACTGAGTGACTCTGCGGAGTTGGACTTAATATGGGGCAAAAAATATGCATTTAACTTGTTATTACCACCTTCAATACCGAATTTCTCAGTAATTTCAGCCCATGCTTTCTTTTTCCCGGTGTTATCTTTATAAAAGGGATGCGATGTATCGTATAAAAAGCTGTGTTTTTCCAGCTCCAAGATAAACGTCTTGTGTGTGTTGTAATTATAGATTATTGATTAATTGAATATTTATCAAGAATTATAATTAAAATCATAATCCGATAAAATAACTCCTTAACCAAAATCCTCGTTTATGAATTGAAACCAGAGCTGTCCATCTGTGTTGTAATTATGGCTCAAGGCCTCTGATAATTACAATTATTAAAATGTCACTGTTTAATCGACCGTTTCTGCCGAAACGTGGGGAAACTTTGCCTTATTTTGACTGACGAATCACTCTTGCACAAAATAAACACAAAACGCCCTTCTCTTATCTACGTGAAAATTTATTAGATCAATCAGCCTCATACATTCACCTCCCGATTCAATAATCTTCACCTACTCAAAACATGCAAAGTTCTACACAAAAGGGTTAAAATATACTAACTAACAAAATAAAGCAAAACAGCAGTGTGTGTGTATTGAATCAACCAGCAGTTGTGGCAAAAGTGGTAATATGACAAAGGAATGTGGTGTGTTGAACGGGGTTTGAACAGTCCGCCAGAAGCGTAGCCCAAGCAGGGACACGGGCTGTCATAAAACCCCCACAGCAAAGTTGTAAACTCAGCTTAGACAAAAGAGTCATAAACCCTTTTGGGGGCAAGTTAGCAAGCAGTAAAGTTGGAACAAAGAAAAATGGTGAATTTCACCATGAGGTACTGTCCTAGTCCAGTACAGGCGTCCGGTGTTCGCCTGTTAAGACAACTTGTGAGACGCGGCGGCCTCCAGGACTCAATACAATGCTGCATGCAAATACAATTTCATAAAATCAGACTATAAATTGCGATTCTGATCGCACTAAAAATCCTATCTCTCTCTACCCTGCCCAGACTACTTCTAATAAAGAAAATCAAAGAAAATAATAAAAGATGGGTTTTACTTTGTGGAGCAATTCTCAGGGCTGCCAGCATGAGGGGGAGAGGATGGGAGGGAAAGTTGGAAGTTACGTGCGGTTCCACGATTAAACTTCGGGTTAGAGCGGTCAATCTTCGTCCTTTGGCCTCCTTGGCGAAAGGGAAAAAAAAATATGATCTGGAACGTCAGCAGTCGGACTAGAACAAAAAACCAAGTGGCGATCCGTCTCTTGAAAACTTTGTGGTTTTTAGGTTACGTGTATAACTAACACCTTCGATCGGTAAAGTTGAATTTCTTGGCCTTCTTATTCCAGGAATTTCTGTCATGAACGTTCTTTTCGTGGCCAACGAAGGAAAATAAATGAAGACTCCACGTGGGACCTCTTCTTCTCCAGAGGATGCTTCAGTTGCGTGGTAATCTGTCGAGATCTCCAGCTGAAAGCAAGGTTTTAAAGCCTGACGTCTGACGTCTGACGTCACACTTCTTGTGACGTCAGACTTGGGACGTCCCCGTCCTAACAGCCGCAGTGCCCACTGGGATTCGTAGTGGCGGACAATACTGGATGCAAAATGGCCGATGATGTCGGAAGGCCTGGTGGTGTCCAGCAATGTGTAAATGGTCCAATATTCAGCAAACAAGTGGTCCAACATTCCCCCCTAGGTTCAAAGGGTGAGATGAATCGCAGTCTTTGAAGCTACTGGGACCATCCTGTCCTTTGCTGAACAATCTGTGATCTGTGGCGAAGCAGTACAAAAACAAAACTGTCTCTGTGTTCCTCAAAACCTATGACTGGGCAGAGTAGAGGTTAGCCTGGCAGGACTAAACTCTGACTAACTCATACCTTTATACGTTGTTCAATGAGAAAATTACAAAACAATACATTCATTACAATCATTACATTTTTGGTCATTAGCTTTGGTAGCCCTGAGACAAATTGAAAACAACGAATAGAAGATACAGTACACATATGTGTATATATATGAAAGAACATTAATAATAATATAATAATAATAACAAGATCATGGTTCATAGCCATGCGTCAACTTCCATTAGGCACTGGAACTGCATGTGTGGTGCTATGAAACGTGGGATGAATGTGAGGGAATCAATCCTGACTTGGTAAACGAGGTTAACCTGCCTGTATGTGGTGTGTTATACTTTAACAAAAACCCAACGTTTTTAAAAACAGGATTTTAGGAGAACCATTAGCTCTTCAAATGGTGATGGGTTTTAATATAAACTCCTGTCTCTAAACTATCTAGATGCGAAGAAGAGGGAGAAAAATTAATAACTGAATTGCAGTACCTCGGCTATAAGCCAAGGTTGTTTGTGGAGGCTGCAAGTGTCTTGCTGGGTGGACTTATGATTTTCTCTACTAAGTTCAGCAGAACTAGGCCAGTAGGTATCTGTGCCTCGGTGGGACTGTCTGCAGATGAACCAACCTCCTTTAATAAGATTTTGCATGAAATCTCTGGCAATGTGTGTGTCCATTACATCATTCTTAACCACTTCTGTGAGGGTTGGCAGTGCATGCAGAGTGTTATGGAAAATTATCGTGCCAACTTAAAGTTTAACACTGTGTCCTAGAAGGCAGTTATATTTTTAACTGTTTCTGTTGAAGAAAGTTGTAAGTGATTAGTGCATGTTAGTGTGAGTTTATGAAACGTGCACCTATTTAACTAGCCCTACGCACTGGTCTCTCCTTTCCCGGACATGGAGACAAATCTGTTCTTGGGGAGGAGACTTTGATGTAGAACTTAGATCTGGTTCAGCAAAAGAGCAGCAGCTGTGATGAGGGTGTCAATCTTTTCTGAAAAGTAACAACAAGAGTAACAACAAGATGGCGCCGACGATGGCAGCCTCGGAGCTTCGCTCTCTCCTTGTTTTTGTAGTTTGTGTGTTTATATGTTTTTCGAGCCACAGTACTGTGGTCTCGGGCCACAATTCGGTGGTCTCATTCAGTAGAGAGGAGCTTCTCAACATCAGAGAGTCCTCTCTTGGGATTTTTTCACCATCTTTCATCCATCCGCGGTCAACTGAGCTTCTGGCAGCGGAGCGGCGGGCACTATACGGGATACTGCGCCGGAGCGTCGGAGGGAAAGCGTGCTGGCGCCCTGGTAAAGCTCGCCAAAAGAGGACTTCGCACACGCTGCCTTCAATACATCTGGCAAATGTCGCTCTCTAAGCAACAAGATGGACGAGCTACTTCTTCTCACCGGTAATAAACTCGGACCTCCGCAGATCACAGCGGTTCTCTGCTTCACCGAGACATGGCTGAGTGACAACATCCCGGACCGCGCACTGCTGATACCGGGACTTCCAGTTTTCAGAGCGGATCGCAGCGCGGAGCTATCAGGGAAGAAGCGAGGAGGCGGAATCTGCTTTATATAAACAAAGGTTGGTGCAGAGACATAAAAGTGCTGGGGAAAACATGTAGTCCGGATCTGGAGTCATTTTCCATAATCTGTAACCGTTTTACTCACCGAGAGGTTTTCCTCGTTCATAATAACGGCTCATATTTTCCTCCGCATGGCTACACTTCTGCCACGGAAAAAAACATCTTGCTGAGCTGATTACAGACGTGGAAAAAAAAACCCCCTGACTCTTCATCATAATACTGGGAGATTTTAACAGCGCAGATCTCTCTAATGAGCTCCCAAAATACAGACAGCATATTAAGTGTCCCACCAGAGACAAAAAACACACTGGACCACTGTTACACAGCTTTTAAGGACTCATACCATGCTGTTACCAGGGCTGCTCTGGGACTTTCGGATCATTGCCTTATCCACCTCATCCCAACTTACAGACAGAAACTAAGAGCTTCCAAACTCGTGGTTCACACTGTTAAAATGTGAACTGAGGAATCAAAGCAGACGCTACAGGCCTGCTTTGAATGCACAGACTGGACTGTTTTTGAAACCTCAGCCACGGATTTAAACGAACTAACTGATGTGGTGACATCATACATCAGTTTCTGTGAGAACATGTGTGTGCAGACCAAGACCTTCTGCACCTTGGGAACAACAAGCCCATGGTTCACTCCACACCTCAGGAATCTGCGCAGGGACAAGGAAGAAGCTCACAGCAGTGGAGATTGGGCGCGGTACAGGCAGGCCAGGAACAGACTTACAAAGGAGATCAAAGCAGCCAAGAGAAACTACAGTGAGAAGCTGAAAAACAGCCTTTCTACTGGTGACACTTCGGCTGTATGGACTGGTCTGAGAAAACCTGACTGCCTACAGAAGCCCCACCAACCTTCCTGAACAAAGTCCTCGCCTGGCCAACCGTCTGAATGGCTTCTACTGCAGACATGACAAGAAGGCATTCACACCTCAAACCAACTCCTCCACATCCCATTCAGGAACAGGTTCGACCAGCAAAGCAACCAACCCCCTACCTTCAGATCCTCTGCCTGCACTAAAGATCTCTGAGGAGATGTAAACAGTCTTTCAGCGCATGAAAACAAAGAAAGCTGGAGGACCTGATAACGTCTCCCCATCATGCCTGAAAGCCTGTGCAAATCAACTCGCTCCAATCTTCACCCGGATCTTCAACAAGTCACTGGAGAAGTGTGAGGTCCCTCCTGCTTCAAACGATCCACCATCATCCCAGTGCCCAAGAAAACCCACCATCCTAGGACAAATGACTACAGGCCTGTAGCCCTGATGTCTGTGGTCATGAAATCCTTTGAGCGGCTGGTGTTGAAGCACCCTGAAAGACATCACAGGCCCTCTACTGGACGCCCTGCAGTTTGCGTACCGAGCAAACAGGTCGGCAGATGATGCTGTTAACTTGGGTCTACACTTCATCCTGCAACACCTCGACCACCCAGGGACCTACGCCAGGATCCTGTTTGTAGACTTCAGCTCGGCCTTCAACACCATCATACCAGACATCCTCCACCAGAAGCTCACCCAGCTCAACGTCCAGCTCCCCCTGTCAGTGGATCAACAGCTTCCTGAAAGGACCGACAGCAGCAGGTGAGACTGGGGAGCATCTTCTCCCGAACCAGATCAATAAGTACTGGTGCCCCAGGGGTGTGTTCTATCCCCACTCCTCTTCTCCCTGTACACAAATGACTGCACCCTCAGCGGAACTCGTCGTGAAACTCCTGAAGTTTGCAGATGACACCACTGTCATTGGACTGATCCAGGACAGTGATGAGTCTGCATACAGACAGGAGGTGGATCGGCTGGTACACTGGTGTAGTCAGAACTGCCTGGAACTAAACCCACTCAAGACTGTGGAGATGGGGGGGACTTTCGGAAAAAAAAACCACCTCCATACACCCCCTCACCATCCTCAACAACACCGTGTCGGCTGTGGATCACTTCAGGTTCTTAGGAACCACCATCTCTGAGGACCTGAGATGGTCTTCACACATAGACACTGTTCGGAAGAAGGCCCAGCAGAGACTGTACTTCCTGAGGCAACTCAAGAAGTTCAACACTTCCACAGGAGCTGCTGGTCATCTTCTACACTGCCATCATTCAGTCTGTCCTGTCTTCATCCATCTCAGTGTGGTTCGGTCATCCACAAAACAGGACAGGTCCAGACTGCAACGAATAATCAGGACTGCAGAGAGAATCATCAGGGCTGACTTTCCCTCCATCCAAGACTTTAACAGGTCTAGGGTCAGAAAAAGAGCTGCTAAAATCTCTGCAGATCCCACACACCCTGCACATAAACTGTTTAGAGTTCTGCCTTCAGGCCGACGCTACAGAGCGCTGTTCACAAAAACCAGCCGCCACAGAGACAGTTTCTTCCCCCAGGCTGTTTCTCTGTTGAACATTCAATAAAATACAAAACAACAGCATACAGATGTTGCAAATGCACCTTTTTATTTATATATGTGTATATTGTACATTGTAAATATGTATATTTTGTAGTGCAAAAACAAAAACCAAAGAGCAAAGTGTACCGGAGTCAAATTCCTTGTTTGTATGTACAAACTTGGCAATAAAGCTGATTCTGATTCTGATTCTGATGTGTAACCAGAAAGGACTACAGATTCCAAAGGATTGCAAAGGTTATGATCAGTTTTAGGTGGTCAACTTCCCAAGTGCATTTTAAAAGTTTAATATCCGCAAATGACTGTAAGCACATTCACATCAGCCACACTTGCCCTAGGAGTATGTTTTATTTTGGCTTCATGTGCTGCAATGCAGGGTTTTGACTAAGCCATAAACTCTTCAGAATATCAAAGTATTTTATACAATGACTGCTGTGGCTAGACCTTCCAAACAGAGATTTGGGGTTGTTCCTGGAATCTGCTGTAGCTGCTCTACAGGTTTAGGGTCACAATTACAATAGTGACTGGGACCACATGACCTTTCAACTTTTCTTTTTTTCTTCCTTTTTTCTAGTTTCACATGGCCCTTCTAGATAATACTAATATTTAGGATTTATTCGGGTTCTTGTTCAGTTTTTCAACCACAATGTGCCGTGGGTTAGCCATCGCCTGTTAAACAGCCTGGATCAAGAAGTCCCTCAGGACACTAACTGGTAACACTGATATCAAAGTCTTACTGGATGTTGCCTTTGTGTCTTTCCATTCAGCCATTTCTTGTCTCTTCTTTGTGTTTTGCCTTTTTGTTGTTTTCCTTGCTCCCTCTTCTTTGTTGGTATTGATATTAATAGACAAAGTGCATACCAAACACACAGGTTGATATACTCTGGTATTTAGAATGCTGACGTCAGCTGCACAGCATTGACCCTCTGTCTCATTAGGATGAAACCGGTTGTTTGGCTCAAACCTCAGCTGAAAAGCACAGCCGTAATTGGTAATCAGCCAGGTATGGGGCAAGGCACTTCTTGATGGCTGTGTGACCCCTCTGTGCTCTGTGTTGCCAACCCATGTAGACTGCTACACCTCAATATAAAACATGAATGAACTTTGTGCTCGACACACTCCAGGCTGTGCAACTAAAGCTGCTCACAGCCTGGACTAGCTTTTACTATTGTGATCTGTAACGAAAGGAATAAAACTGATGTGGAATAAACTTAGGAGGAATGTTATTTTGCTTATGTTATTGAAGTAAATTATTGTCACATGAAAAAGGCCTTAACTGATTTTTATATAGCTTCATTCGTCTTTTGTATAGTTGGGCAAAAGAAGAGACTTTTCACTGAGAAAGCAAAATAAAAATGGTATTTTGCTAATTTTTCAATAATTTTTCTATTGTGTTTTGGATCCCATGATCTGAAAGGAACCTCTTTATATCTGCTGTTTTTATACATGTTGTATGTATTGTATATTTTAACATTGCAGTGATCACCTATGTCTGTAAATGGTAAATAATGTGAAACTATGTAGTGCTTCTCTTGTCATAGAGATTCCTCAAAGTATGTTTACACTGGACCAACATTAACCCTGCCACACTTACAAGTGTAAGCCCTGCTTACACTTACACCCTGCCACACTTACACATTTATACACTGATATGTAGATCGGTAGGCAACTTGGAATGCCTACTTTTTTCCAAGTCAAACTCTCAAGTCTTTGAGGGGCAAGTCCAGGGCATATTTTTAAGTCTACCTCCAATCAAGTCTCAAGTCTCTAATGACTGAAAAAACATTTTCTCATCAAATCCACGACATCCAGTGCACCTCTAACTCTGCATAGTTGTAGGATGGAATTCCAAACCTGTACTGTTTGTTCTTAGAAAAACAGTACAGGTACAGGCAAAATGTAGTAAGTACATAAAAAAGGGTTACACTCAAGAAAAAAGGAACAGGAAGTGCTTTTATTTTGACATTTTTATCTAAAGGTATCATTGTAATGACACAATTAGCATAACAGTGACAGAATGTTGAAACTAAAATAAGTTTATTTTGCTCTGAAATGATCCATAATCATTCAAAACAGTGTTCATTTGGAGAGTTAGTGTTGTCATTATTATGAAGCTACAGCTAACATGCACAAATTGGTATGAGCCATTAACAGCCTATAATTCACAAACCTCCCTGGCTAATAAATCAAGCGCATTCTTTCAACGCAAAGCATGGGCAGAAGCTGTGGACTGTAGCGCACATAGAAAACTCCTTTTAAATTTCATTATATGAGATAAAAACTGTTAATAAGACTCAAATCTCAGACCAAGGGTCCAAGTCAAGTGACTAAGTCTAAGATGTGTTTAAAGTATTTTATTTTTGTGACTTAGACTGTGGTTTTGGTGTTTAAAACCAAGTTATTGTCTGTACACAATTTGGACGGATGTTAGAGATGAGTCTGACTACAGTTAAGTCATTTGCAAATTTGATTATGGTATTGGAAGAGTGTAAAGGGTACAGTTGTCTGTGAAGAGGATGAAGAGGGCAGGACTTAGCACACGGTTCTGTTGCACAACTGTATTCACAATGTGTGCTGGGCAGTCCAAGGTTAGTGTGTTTGTTGATCCGTTTGTGAGGGATAGCGATGAAGAGCATTCTTAGGGTTCCAAGCCCGCGGGAGCGCGTGAAGGCCATGCATGGGCATGGCCGTTCGCCTGGTACCAGCAGGGCAGGGAACCCTATTGTATTTGTACAGTTTTTTCATCATTATTATTATTATTAGGCTTTCAAGCACTGGGAGTGGGCAGGACATGCAAGGTATTACTGCCAAAACTCAAGAGCATATACTTTCAATTTAAGAGCAGGATTTCATTCTGCTTGTGCTTAAAACTTGTAATGCATGCACTCAATAATTCTGGTTTCTTTCAAATATATTCTGTTCTCCCTCAAATCTTTGTTTCCATGCTCAGATTTAATGCTCCTTGCACAGATATTTATGATATATTTATATATAAACTTCTGTAAAGTTGTTAACATCCCTGCCCCACCATTGCTGCCTGTGTCTCCGCATCCAAACTGTTTGTTGTGCTGAATTGGCTGTCAGATCTCCCTAAAATGGAACAATAAAAAGTTTCACTCTCTTTTTATTCACGTGTTTCCCACACAGCACCCGCTGACAATAAATGGTTTCTGTTGTGCACTTAAATCATAATACATATTTCTCCATGTTTACTGTTGTGCTGTGCTTGATAATGCACTTATTCTTATGCGTGTGTGTGTCAGTTTGGAGCCACAACTTTTTCAAAGTAATGGGAATGACCAAACAAAAAAAATCTGATTCCTGAAAAAAATCGGATTTGAGCATTAAGACCTGCAGTGGGAACATAGCCTTAGACTTCCTAACATCAGTGTAGCTTTGTAATTGAATTGCTGTGGTGTATTAGCCCGTACACACAGAACACTAACCTGTCTTTTTAACATCTTGCTACCCATCCCCCGGAAACGGGGGAGGAATTTATTTTTTTTTCTACGTTCATTGCTCTACGTTCTCTTAGTTAAACATAGACATGTGTGGTATCCTCTAAACCGTCAGAGTGCTGGCTAAAAGCTAATATAAACCATTTCTATGAACACCAAACACAGTTAAAACTACAAGCAGTTGAATCAGAAAGTAAACAAACTGCCGTCACTGCAAATCTTGGTCTCAGCTGCCCTCCTGCTAGCTTGTACACACACAAAGCATATCTGCAGACAGCATAGAGCTCACAGATTCCAAAAATATAAGATTTGTCACAATCCACCCAGGATTTAGTAAACCAGCAGCAAAAGAAGACCAGAATTGTCACATTTCTTACCTTCCTCTTTTTCTTCCCCAAATCCTAAATCCATCGGTGCTAAACCGCATTTACCAGACAAATACATCTCCCAGTGGGCTTAGAAGCGGTGTAGCACATTTCCTGCTTCCTGGTTCTGGATAGAACGTGTTGATTCGACGAAGGTAAAAGTTAGTCTGTGTCACAGGTCTTTTTACAGCTGGTGATTGGTGGTATTGACATCAAGGTGTTTGGTATAATCTGATTCTGCTGGCTCTATGGATTAAAAGGAGGGGTCATTTGTGCAACTCGTACCAACCAAGCTCTGCGTAAAGCTGCTTGTCAGTGAATATGCTGCAATTGGAGCGAAAGAGAGCAGTTTCTCAGTGTTTTACTAAAAATGGAAAATAAAACGGATCATTTTAGATATGTAAAAATGTTTAAGTTTTGCACGTAAAAATAAAAAATTTTGTAAATGGTGCCAACATGTGCCATACTGTGTAATGTGTTAGGGTTAGAGAGTTGAGAGATTCAGGTGAACTTTTGGTTTGCTTTCCCTTTTAGTTTGTTGTGAATTAGCTTTTGTTGTGTGGCTTGTTTGTAGGTTGCAGACATGGAGTTTGACCTAGATGAGTTTGTGAAGACGCCAACATTAGAACTCGTGTGTAAATGCGCAAAGGAATAGTTGCTTTTGATAGCTGACCATTTTAGGGTTGTGGTGTCTTAAGTGCGCAAAAATAGGCACAATTGAGGCAGTTATTGACAGCAGTGGTTCAGACTGGGATTATTCCTGCTTTAATTTGGCCAAAAAGCCCCAGGGAGACGCCACCTAGTGCGTCATTTACAGATGATGCTGTTCGTTTGAAGGAAGTTGAAGTTGAACTGGGACTGCTTGCATTGAGAAAAAAAAGAGCTTAGTTTGGCACAAAAGAGAGCGGAGAAAGAACCAGAGATTCATTTGAGAGAACAGGAATTGGGTGTTAGAGCTTTGCAGCCTAGGGGATCAGAATTTGACGTAAGTAAAAATATTTGTTTGATTCCTTCATTTAATGAGAAGGATGTAGATACATTTTTCACATTATTTGAGAGAGTTGCACTTAAATCGCCCAGAGATGCATTAACTTTGTTGTTGCAGAGCACAATGGTTGGTAAAGCACAGGAGGCCTATGCATTTCTGTCTGTCGTGGATAGCCTTGATTCTGATATGGTTAAAAGTGCTGTTTTGCGGGCGTATAAACTACCGGCTACAAGCTGCTGATTTTGTGGGAAGATTTTAAAAGCAGCTTACCTGAAAAAGTGACCACTTATTTGAATGAAAATCAAGAAATGAAGATGTCGAAAGCTGCGGTGCTCGTTGATGAGTATATGTTAACGCACAAGATTAGTTTTGAGCGTTCTTAGGGCTTTAATACATTTGATAAATAAATTTGATAATAGAATCAGAAAGGATTTTGGGAAAAGTGTTTCTTTGTCTGGGGAGCCAGTTACAAATACTGTACCCTGCAGTGTTGAAAAAAACTGAGTCAGACGGTAAAACTAACGACAATGTTACGTGTTTTTATTGCAAAAAGAGAGGACAGTGTGACTAGCTGTCCAGGCTTGAAAAAGAAAAACACAAAATCTGTTGCTTTGGTTAAAACTGTGAACCATGTTAATCAGTTATTTTCAACAGAAAAGCTCTGTGATTACGCTGACTTTTGTTATGGATGGGTTCATATCTGTGACTGGTGACAGGGAGAAAGTCCCTGTAAAAATATTATGGGACACTGCTCCCCTCCGAAGTGAGGGGATTCTGCCGTTAAATCATAACACTGCAATTGGCTCTAATGTTCCGGTGCGTGGATCCGTATCTTGTCTCCATGTCCTCATTAAATATGTTGTGACCCTTTCTTTTTTGGTTTTTGGGCCCTAACATACCGTCATTACTTAAAGCCCTGTAATTTTTCTTTAGTTTACCTCAGCTGCATGAATCTTTGCACAGGTAATGTCCACAAGTGGGTTTGGGGTTTTCAAAAATTTGTAGCCTTATATTTCTAAAAGGTTTATATACTGTACAATTCAGAAAAACTTCTGGCAACATTTTTTTCTGTTTTCCATCCTCATTATCTCTGGAACAATAACAGCTACTGTGATATTTACAATTCTGATTGAATCTCCTAAGTGTTACATTTAATTTGGGGATTATTTAAATATAGTTTGTAATTACTGAGAAAAACTCAATCAGATTTGGACATTTTATTTTGAGCACAAACTTCATGAAAACCCCTTGGGGCTCAAAGAGAATCTGTATTCAGGTTTCTGTTAGATGATTGCAGCTTTTGCTGGTTTATCAGATCTTGCCAGATCAGGAGCTAACACCACAAACTAGTCAAAAAGCTAACAGTGAAGCTGCTGTCTGGATCTGGGCTGCTGGTTGTTTTCTATCTAAGAAACAAGCCAGCTGATTGAAGCTGCATATGAACATTTTGTTTTAAAACTAATGTTTTATAGAATAATTAGAGTGCTATTTTGACATCAATGAATGTCAATTAAGGTGTGAACCTGCTTATCTGAAGGACAACAGCAGCTAATTCTCTGTCCTCCGCTGTGTCATGACTTCCATTTCAGTCAAAACATATAACTTTTAAACTTATTATAGAAAATTGTATTACTGGTCAATAGGATATTGTTTAAACTCCAAACCAAATATTTCATAGATAAGCTACTAGCAGACCCTCTTCTTTTAAAATAAAGCTAACTCAGGCTGAATTGTGTATTTATTTAAGCAATTTATTGTAAAATGTGCTGAGTAGAGTTATAATTCAAGGTAACTGGTTGGCTAATTAGTGTTATATCGGTGAACAACATGTCAGATGCATTCAACATATATTATATACATTTGTCAGGAAATTGCAGGATTTACCATTATTCTTTTTATTATTTGAGGACACAATTTGTTATGTGAGTCTCATTTAGGATTCCTTGAAGTAAAATCCTGTGTTTGTTTTTCCGTATTCATCTCCAGGTTTTAATTTCTGTGCTGGACCTTTGGATCAGCAGCTTTTCTATTTATGGTAATGCAGGCTGTCTTTATAATATTTACATTTGTAAAGCAATTTAAATTAGTAATGTTATGTTTTTCACAGTCCTGATCATGATGTCCAGATTCTGTAACAGAGTTTAACCAACCTTATCCTGGTGGTGACCTTCATTTACTTCTGAAATGGAGCAGATTTACTTCCCTACAAAGTTGTTCTGGGTTTTAGACAAGGCAGTTTACAAATGAAAGTCAAATCATCTGTCTCCATTCTCTGTGTTTGCTAACATTCAGATATTTTTCTTGTGCTTGTGTTTATCAGAGAGAAGGTTGAACATTTTAACCAGTGTCCCTGTCTGCCTATGGAAAGAAATTTGTCTTTTTATTATTCAATCAAACAAAAAAGTAATTTCAGTAAAGTTAAATTTTGTCAACAAAACAATCTGTTATGATTCTGGCACGTCTGCTCTAGCCTGTCTCTCTGGCTGCAATCAACAGATGAGATGCACCTGGTGACTGCTGCAGTGCAGTGCAATTTGTGGCATTCCAAGCACCTGTCTCTTCCCTGATATATACTGACTCTGACAAGCAGAAGGTGCCAGATTTTTGAAAGCCATCGTGTGAGTAGAGATCCAGCGGGCCTTCCTGTCTGATCGTTGGCTTTTGACCTTGCCTTGCCTCTTGGATTTTTGCCTCTCTGCCTTCCCCTTGTCGGACCATTTCCTGCATCTGGTTTATGCCTCTGCCTGCCCCTTGCCTGACGTCTCTCGTTCCGATCATTGACCCTGTTTCTGTCCCCGGATTATTGAGCCAGCCTAGCCCTTGGATTATTCAGCCTAAAGCCACCTAAAGCACTATGGAGATCTCTGCCTGCCGCCCACTGAGGTTTCCCCTCTGGGTTTCAAGTTCAACCCAAGACAAAAGCAGGTTAGTGACTTTTCTGATCCTTGCAAGATCTGGAGAAACTACAAGTCACTAAACCTCCTTTCTGCTTCAGTGATTCCCGGAAGCTGTGTGGAGTTCAACCTGAGTGATGATTTCCTGTGGCTGAATAAACCTTTTAATCTTTCAGTTCTGTGTCTGGCTGAATCTTGGGTACACTTGTTTCTGATCTGTAATACAATCTTTTATACCTTTTATGGAAAGGTAACAAAATATATTAAAGTAAATTCATGCCACTAAAATAAACAGTAGTTTAGATATATGATCCTGAATTTCACATTTCATCAGTGTTCTAGGTCTGATCCTCTTCGCATCTGGAAAGTAGTGCAGACTAACGGCTGCGGTCGTAGTATTGCTTCCACCACCAGCAATACACCATTTACCATTAATCAATGACACTCGCAACATGAATGACTGGAGACTTCCCATTTGACGCCATGTCCGGACGACTTTGGACTTGCAAAAGTCTACATCGAGATATGCTTATTTTGTGTCAATTGTCTTTTATCATGTCTTTGTCATCGTTTTAGGTATTGCTTTGACCCACATGCAGAACACAACCAGAAGACAGGAGAAGGGTTAACAGGTTTATTGTAACTAATGTTTGCAGGAATCCGGGACCAGGAGCACCTCGACTGTTTGAGGACAGGTAAGGTTAGTATCTTTTGGGAGGGAAATCTAGGACACAGCAGTCACCTGAAGAGTACACAAAAACGTAAGTATTTTACAAGGAAATGACAAGAGTGACAGAGGGCTAGAGTTTACCACTTATGGTTAACAGTCAGGTGCCAAAGTACTGACAGCAGGCTCCTCTTATCCTATTTGAGGGAAAAGCGTGTCCAGGCACTTTGGGCTCCTAGAGAGGGACAGAACTCAAGGGTGGAGAAACCTACAAAGCTCAAATTGGCTTCCAATTTGGAAATTGTTCTGTTGAACATCTTTCATTTGCTCTAAATTAAAAACTGTAATACTTTGACTGTTGAAACTTAAAACAGATTATTTTACATTAATAGCAGAATCTTTTAAACCATGTTTGTGCAAGTTCAATAAAAGGCCATGTTAATGCTTTATTTGCTTCTGGACCACATTAGAATTGGTGTAGCTCAAAATGGGGCTTGGCAATATGGTCTAAAATCAATATCATCATATATTGAGCAGTTCACCTCTAATGATAAATGGATGATAACACTAACGCCCCCACCTCCCCAACCAAATTTCAGCATCTGCCTTACCATCCTTGCTGAACCCAAAATGTTGGCAAACGATAGTTTTTTTTTTTTTTTTGGGGGACTGAGCTGTTCCTCTTCAACCAGCTCTACTGCTTTTCTCAACCTCAGTCTCTTTTACTGCTTGTTATAGACTGGATGGGGTGGAGTCACGTGACTACAGACTGTACACGTAGCACAGAGTCTTAAAAGCACATGAGCATAGCCTACCTATACACAGCTGAAAACCAAAAGACTACTTTTCCTTTAATTTTTTTTAGAACACCGAAAATACCGACATGGGAAAAAATTACGTCACTGAAGAACAGGCTGTGTAGGTTAAGGGTCTCTACAGTAAAATAGGCCCTAGTTTAAGTAAAAAATGTACTGCTTTAAACTTGTAAAAAGTTAATATTGTGGTATGTTAAACAGATTTTGTTGTATTTTGCTCCATGTACGTTTGCACTTTTTCTATTTTTGAAAGTGAAATCAAGTTCTGGAAAAGGTGACAGTTGGATTTTCTGATTCTTATGAACCATCAGAATATTTAACTGTTTTAACGGTTTTAAACGACCTTTCGAATCCAAATGAATTAAATAGATATGTACTGTACAAATACAGGGTATCCCTGTAAACACTTTATTCATAAATAAGTTGTGTATTATATCTCGCACAGTCAAAATGGGCCCACCGACTGCACAGGTCACACAGCACCTGAAACGACAGTGATGGAGACAGCATAATCAATACTCAAAAAATATAAATGTATAATTTGAGGCAAAAAACTAGACTGTTTGACTTGATTCACATGGTTGACACTAAACAAGGGAGAAATTTGTGGCATACAGTTTAAAAAAGATATTAGACATCAAACTTAAGTCATTTACAAATATCCTACAAGCTTACTGTTGTATAAACTTAAAACAAGTAATATCAAAACTCAAGGAAAATAAGACATATTAAATAAAACTAATAACCTTCGAAATTAAACACAGAACATCTTGATAACAGGTCTTTCAGGTAAGCGACCTGTGATGTATCATTGGTGTACACATGTGCATTCCAACAAGGTTGTTGGCAATGCTAGCACTCGATCCTTGCATTGATTACAGAACTTGCGCAAAATTCAGTTCCCCTGAAATTATCTGTCCTCCAATCTGTATATTGTGACTCCAGGAGAGGCTGTTTCTTCACATGGGCTATGTGCTTGCCACACACAAGCCAATTTTCCTCACCAGTCTGCTGTCCACTAACTCTAACCTCACAGGTCTCATACCTAAACCTAAAGAACTCTGTGGTGAAATACATGTACATCGGTGCTGTGTTACCAGGGGAACAGAATATCGAGGACAAACCGCTGCCTGATCCTGCTTCTGTGGGATTCAAGGAGGAGTTCTTCCTTGCTCCTGTTCCTGATCCTACCGTTGGGGGTCCTGCCGGCTCTGCTTCTGCCTTAGAGTGTTCGCCAGGCGCCGTCTCTGCCTCAAAGAGTTCGCCAGGTGCCGTCTCTGCCCCGGAGGTTTCGCCAGGCCCTGTTTCAGTGAGGATCAAGGATGACTGGTCTGCAGGTCCTTGCCTTCACAGCCGTCGCAGGCCGACCAGGTCTCCACAACTCTGGTCATGCACAGCCTGTTTTGCCAAGCCTGTCTTGCCTGCCTGTCCATGCCTGTTTTTGCCACCACCTGCTGGAGTGAGTTTCATTTATTAAATCTTCTTTTACATTACGATGCTTCCTGCTCATCTGCATTCTGGGGTCCTAGGCCACACCAGCCTTGGCAGGTCAATGGTTTTGTGATAAAATCAATAACAGTCTTAACTAGGGTCATTAAATTGCAGTCTACAGATGAAATTTATTACAATTAGTATCTACAGATTTCAGATACACTACTGGTTAAGTTTTAGAACAACTTCCTCATTTAATGGTTTTCTATATGTATGTTTATTTACATTGTATGTAGATTCTCACTGAAGGCATCAAACCTGTGAAAGAACACATATGCAACAATTATGTAGCAATCAAAACAAATTAAAAAGATCTTTAAATATATTTTATATCTTAGATTCCTTAAAGTAGCCGCCCTTTGCTGTGATGACTGAAATACTAACCTTTGGCCATCTCTCGATGAACCTCTGGGAATTTCTTTCAAGACTCTTTGGAAAACCATTTCAGGTGACCACCTCATTAAGTTCAAGGAGAGAATGCTCAGAGCTGAGGTTGAGCTTGGTTGAGGAAGAATGATGTGGAGCCTGGGAGAACGGTAATGCAGCTGCTGAGTCTGCAAGTCAGTCCAAGGAGGTGGCGAATTCTCAAGGGAAAGTTCAGGTGAGGTTTTGACAGTTTGATTTTCATGTGTTTTACCTGGTGAGGTTTCCGGAAGCTGCATGTGGAGGTAATAGTTGGAGGGTGAGCAGAGTTTGCTTACTGAAGGAGGTAGGCTTGACCTGTCAGCTAGTACCTGAGCCAGGCGAGTTTCTTGAAGGATTTGAAGCTCTGACTGAGGCAGGATCCAAAGACTTTGAGCCAAGGCTGAAGGTGGCAGGAGCTTTGAGGCTTGGACTTGGAAGTCACCTAGGAAGGAGCACACGAAGAGGTAAATTACTATGAACTTCGACATGAACACAGAACTTAGAGCTTGGCCAGATGACGTTACCACAAAAGCAAACACTCAGGCACTGGAGGTGCTGACACCTCCACCTTCTTATACTCCTCCAGATAAGTGAAGATGAGGACCACCTGCTACCCTCAGCACCAGGGGATCTTGCGGCATCTAGTGGTGAGTAAGTGTTAGCAGCAGGCAAAAACAATACAAGAAAACTC
>JAHHUM010001108.1:0-15333 GCA_036173005.1 Crenichthys baileyi | reverse complement strand
GTAAAGTTTTAGACCAGTGGTTCCCAACCCTATTGCTCAATTACCCCTGACCTGAACGTTTTAGATGTCTCTCTGTTGCAGCACACTCGATTCAAATGATTGCATGACCTCCTCTGCAGCCATCAAATGCTGCAGAAGCCTGTTAATCAGTCATTCATACTATATAAAGTCAGGTATGTGGCAGCAAGGAAATGCCTAAAATATACAGGACAGGAGTTCTTAAAGAGCAGGGCTGGGAACCACTTTTGCAGACCACAGGTATCCAATCCCAGTCCTTGAAGCCCAGTGTCCTGTGACTTTGGGATTTGCATTTCTGTCAACACATCTGAATCAAATCATTAGATGAATAACTGGACTCTGGAGAACTTGACTGAATACTGAGGAGGTAATTCAGTCGTTTGATTTAGGTGTGTGGAAGCAGAGACACATTTTTTGTTTTTGACATTCAGGGCCAAATTAATGCATTCAGAAAACTTTATAACTGAATATTATTACCATTAACTATTTGTTATATCACAATAGTTAGTTATTTTGTACATTATTATAAAACAAAAAAATCATTGGTGTTTTTACCTTGTGTATGTCATGGTTACATATATAGTGAAACTTGAAGTAGTTACCTTTAGCCGCATGAAATACATCAAACTAATGGTTTATTCCTGGTCTTTCTTCCCTTATGTACTTCTTAACTTGAACATGTCGATCAGTGGTGTAATCTGAAACCTTGATATGGTGGGTATCAAGGGTGTCAAAGCACGGTTTCAATCCTTCAAGCTTCATGGCACTGGAGTTCTTCACCACTTCACTCATCTGTAAAATTATGTCAGTTATGTCAAGTTATAAATTTAGACTATGTGACATACTGATGTTTGCAGTCATCCTGACTACTTTATTTAATTTTTTTTTTCTTAGATAGAACACAGAAGTGCAAAAGAAAAAAAAAATATATATAAAAACAGTGTTAATTGCCATTACAGCCCTTATTTTTAATACATGGCTCGATTGTTCCTTGTAGTACAGTAATCTCTTAATCCAGAAAAGTATATTAGTAACCATCAATTTTTCCCTTATTGTTTCACCTGTACGAGTTGCATATCCAACACGGTCACGTTTTCCAAGTCCATTATGCTTTAGTCCATTACGCTCAACTTGGCCGTGTGACCTGGGCTGCAGCATCTCCCATCACCACCTACTTTTAGTGCAATCCACATGTCACCATAGAAGATGCAGTCTGCACAATCCTACACTTTGTTTTAAATTTGAAAGAGTTTTGAAGTGTCTGTGTGCCTTTCACTCGGGTTTGTGCTATATCTAAATTTACTGTTATGCCAAAATCCTTGGTATAAACCATCTGTAACAAGTAAAGGATATGAACATTAGAGTAAAATAACATTTAATTTATGAATTTATAATTGTTACATACATAAATGGTATATCTGTTATAAAAGAAGGTTTTTATTCAGATAATAGAGAGATGATTAACATCTAAAACTGCAGATGAAAAAACTGCAAGGCTAGGAGTGTATTTACTTATGCCATAGTGCAAATTAATTGACAGATTGGCCACCTCCTTATAAGCTTTAAATGCTGTTAAAAAGGACCTCCGGTTTCTGCCACCAATACTTACTGCAGGCTGTTCTGATTCATGTCTTTGGTTATCATGTTCTGACAGTGATGCTATGTCAAGATCATCTAACTCCTCCATATCTGCAACACTTTTTCCACACAACGTATCTATCTGCCAAGACTTCTTCAACCATCTGAAAAAAGCTACATATTACTGTAAATATTACTAATATCATTATTATAATCAGCAACATTTATAATAATGTATTCAGCTTTACTGTATACATAAAATGGTATGTATAACTTGAGTAAAAATGTATCCATGTTTCATTAGTTTCTTGTAAAGGCATTATTTTGAAAAATTACAATATTTAACAAATGATGTGATTCATAGCTATGATTTAATTCTAATTATTTGCTGCACCTTTAAAAAAACTTGAGCTGCATGTTTTGAATCAACCTGGCATTTGCTAATTAAAGTAAAACCTTCACCTCATATCATGCTGGATAAATTGGTAATTATTTGTAAAATGCTGTGCTGAGTCTGCATTCAGGGTTTACAGCTACAGTTTACAGTATGGGTCATGCCGCTCTGCTCTTACCTGTTCCATGTGAGCACATCCTCACCAGGCTCCCAATGTCCAGTTACTAAATGAGCGGTAACCCCGATTGCAGTCCTGTTCGAGAAGCTCAGCGTAGCTTTTTGGGTAATGAACGAGACAGGCCGACGGCCCTGCACTGAACAGCTGTTTAGGACTTTTCTAGAATGGACAAGTTGCCACTCTGACCCTGCCTGCTGTGCCGCTGTGTGTGTGCAAATGACTTTTTCTTATGACTCATTGGCAGGTTTAGTGAAGCTGACAGTGATTATATGGAATACAATATAACTAAACATGTTCATTTTTAGATATAACTGTAAAATCTAATTACATATTTTCAACATAGCCTACATGCTAGTCCACGTCTTTTTCCTAAGATCCAGGGCTATTCACAACATATCAGCAAGGTCACCCGATTATGATCATAAATAATAATATTAATAAAAAGCACCAGTTTGTGTCACTTTTTGTGCATTCTTTTGGCTTGTGATGTTGCTAAAAAACGTCTGGTCATGGCTGCTGCAGAAGGTCCCGCCATTGCCTCTGTGTTTTTGCCCGGAATACTTTCAGCACGATGAAATATTGATATCACTGTATCCTAAAAGCCATGCAATATGCCATTTTAAATCCAAAAAATAAATTTGGACCCTTAAAAAAAAAAAAAAAAAAAAAAAAAATAATATATATATATATATATATATTATATATTATAATAAAATATATATGTATATCTATATATATATATATATAATAAGCTTTTTTTATATATTATATATATATATAAAATTTTATATATATATATTATATATATATTATATATATATAAGCTTTTTTATATAAATATAAGCTGCTTCTACCAGGGACTTCAAAACAAGCGTGGTATAACAGAGTACCGAAGGCTGTGTTATCTGGCAACAATTACGTCATGCATCGTTCCGCCTCCTTCAAGAGTTCGGGAAATTCAAACTACAATTTTCAGGCAGTTTGTAGAAAATTAACTGTTCTGGCCCTGTTTACAAAAAATGTTTTGAAATTATATGGATATTCATACTTTATGTAACATATACCATGAATTATATAGTAGACAAAATAAAGTAGTCTTCATGTGACCTTTAAGCCCTAGAAATGAATTGAAGTCAATGGAAGTCAATGCAAAGTCCTAACAAAGACAGTATAACATGTGTTGTGGCCCCAGCCATGGATAAACATGGATCTGGAACAATATCTGAACTATATATAAACCCTGTACATAAACAAAGGCCAGTATAAATCTCTGCGCATTTCAACATCACACTAACCTATTCCTAACATAGCCCAGGAAGAGGAGGTGTCGGAGCTGGAATCTCTGACCCAAGTGCCCGTTTCACCCTCTACCCGGTCTCATTCCGTCTGCCGCTAATGGAGGGACCCGAGCATGCATCAGCTGAAAGCCTTGAAACCCACAAGTGAGTAAGGCTTCTGCTTCAGAGAATCTTTGGATTCAAAAGTGACTACGATCACACTGATCGTATGCAACAAAGTTAAGTAATGATTTGCTGTTCGAGTACCCACCATTTATTAATAAAAAGGGTGTAATAAGACACGGGACTTGACTTTTCTTCGGAGGCCTCCAGGAGCAGCCCTAATTGAAGCGGATTTCCCCCCACGGCATGAAGATGAAGGCATCGGGACCGCAGCATTGCACGCGTTCCCGCGTGCACATCCAGGTAGCGAGAACTACCCCACCACACCTCACCCACTGTGAGGCCATATGAGGGCCATCGATTTGATTCATGCATTGTATGAATCAGCAGGCCTTGCTGAACAATCATGAAGCTTTTCAAGTTGCTACAAAAATCTGTCAGGGTGGTGTGACCCTGTAAAAAGTAAAGGCAAATTTTCTACTCTGAAACAAACCGACTTCGCAAGAAAACTGTAAACGGTATCCAAATACTTTTGGACAAAGAGGATTGGGCAGCAGATGAAGGTGGAGACCTCGGCGGCCTGATCCCCGGATGCTTAGGCTGGCGTGGAATGACGTGGAATGTCACCTCGCTGGGGAGGAAGGAGCCTGAGCTTGTGCGGGATGTCGAGAGATATCGACTAGAAATAGTCGGGCTCGCCTCCACGCACAGCGTGGGCTCTGGAACCCATCTCCTCGAGAGGGGCCCAGCTCTCTTCTACTCTGGAGTGGCCCATGGGGATAGGCGGCAGGGTGGGGTGGGTTTGCTTGTTGCCCCCCAGCTCAGCTGTCTCGTGTTGGGGTTTACCCCAGTGGATGAGAGGGTCGCATCCCTGCGCCTTCGGGTTGGGGACAGGTCTCTGACTGTCATTTCGGCCAATGGGCCGAGTAGTAGTGGGGAGTACCCGGCCTTCTAGGCGTCCCTCTCGGGGGTGCTGGATAGTAGGAGGAATGGCCTCCCCAATCTGAATCCGAGTGGTGTTTTGTTATTGGAGTTCTGTCCATAATGAACACCACGTTCAAACATAAGGGTGTCCATCAGTGCACTTGGCACCAGGACACCCTAGGCAGGAGGTCAATGATCGACTTTGTTGTCGTATCATCAGACCTTCGGCCACATGTTTTGGACACTCAGATGAAGAGAGGGGCTGAGCTGTCCACTGATCACCACCTGGTGGTGAGTTGGATCCGCTGGAGGAAGAGAAAGCCGGACAGACTTGGCAGGCCCAAGCGCCTAGTGAGGGTCTGCTGGGAACATCTGGTGGAGCCCTTGGCCAGGGAGGTATTCAACTCTCACCTCCGGGAGAGCTTTGACCAGATTCCGGGGGATGTTGGAGACATAGAGTGCGAGTGGACCATGTTCTCCGCATCTATTGTCGATGCTGCTGCCTGTAGCTGCGGCCGCAAGGTCTGCGGTGCCTGTCGCGGCGGCAATCCCCGAACATGGTAGTGGACACCGGCAGTAAGGGACGCTGTCAATCTGAAGAAGGAGTCCTATCGGCTGTGGTTGGCTTGTGGGACTCCTGAGGTGGCTGATAGGTACCGTGAGGCCAAGCGTCCCGCAGCCCGGGCAGTGGCAGAGGCAAAAACTCGGGCCTGGGAGAAGTTCGGTGAGGCCATGGAGAAGGACTACCGGTTGGCCTCAAAACGATTCTGGCAAACCGTCCGGCGCCTCAGGAGGGAGAAGCAGTGCTTCGCCAACACTGTTTACAGTGGGGTGGGAGGCTGCTGACCTCGACGGGGGACATTATCGGGCGGTGGAAGGAGTACTTTGAGGATCTCCTCAATCCTGCCATCACATTCCCTGGTGGAAACAGAGGCTGGGTACTCGGGTTGGACTCTTTCATCACCCAGGCTGAAGTCACCCAGGTGGTTAAAAAGCTCCACGGTGGCAGGGTTTCGGGGGTGGATGAGATCCGCCCTGAACACCTCAAGTCTCTGGATGTTGTGGGGCTGTCATGGTTGACACACCTCTTCAACATTGTGTGGCGGTCAGGGACAGTGCCTCTGGACTGGCAGACTGGGGTGGTGGTCCCCCTTAATAAGAAGGGTGACCGGAGGGTGTGTTCCAACTACAGGGGGATCACACTCCTCAGCCTCCCTGGTAAGGCTTACGCCAGGGTATTGGAGAGGAGAGTCCGGCCGATAGTCGTACCTCGGATTCAAGAGGAGCAGTGTGGTTTTCGTCCCGGCCGTGGAACACTGGACCAGCTCTATACCCTCTACAGGGTACTTGAGGGTTCATGGGAGTTTGCCCAACCTGTCCACATCTGTTTTGTGGACCTGGAGAAAGCATTCGACCGTGTCCCTCGTGATGCCCTGTGGGGGGTGCTCCAGGAGTATGGAATCGGGGGCATTTTACTAGGGGCCATCCGGTCTCTGTACAAGTGGAGCAGGAGTTTGGTTTGCATTGCCGGCACTAAGTCGGACCTGTCCCGGTGCATGTTGGACTCCGGCAGGGCTGCCCTTCGTCATGGGTCCTGTTCATAACTTTTATGGACAGGATTTCTAGGCGCAGCCAAGGGCCGGAGGGAGTCTGGTTTGGGGACCAGAGGATTTCGTCTCTTCTTTTTGCAGATGACGTGGTCCTGCTGGCCCCCTCTAGCCAAGACCTACAGCATGCGCTGGGGCGGTTCGCAGCCGAGTGTGAAGCAGCTGGGATGAGGATCAGCTCCTCCAAGTCCGAGGCCATGGTTCTCGACCGGAAAAGGGTGGCTTGTCCTCTTCAGGTTGGAGGGGAGTTCCTGCTTCAAGTGGAGGAGTTTAAGTATCTTGGGGTCTTGTTCACGAGTGGGGGAAGAATGAAGCGGGAGATCGACAGACGGATCGGTGCAGCTGCCGCAGTAATGGGGGAGCTGTGCTGTTCCGTTGTGTTGAAGAGAGAGCTTTGCTGAAAAGCGAAGCTCTCGATTTACCAGTCGGTCTACGTTCCTACCCTCACCTATGGCCATGAACTTTGGGTCACGACCGAAAGAACAAGATCCCGGATACAAGCGGCTGAAATGAGTTTCCTCCGTAGGGTGGCTGGGCATTCCCTTAGAGATAGGATGAGGAGCTCGGCCATCTGGGAGGGGCTCGGAATAGAGCCGCTGCTCCTCCGCATCGAGAGGAGCCAGTTGAGGTGGCTCGGGTATCCATACCGGATGCCTCCTGGACGTTTTCCTCGGGAGGTGTTCCAGGCACATTCCACCTGGAGGGGGCCCAGGGAACTGCCCAGGACACGCTGGAGGGACTATGTCTCTCGGCTGGCCTGGGAATGCCTTGGGCTCCCCCCTGAGGAGCAGGAGGAGGTGTCTGGGGAGAGGGACGTCTGGGTGTCTCTGCTGAGTCTGCTGCCCCCGCAACCCGGTCCCAGATAAAGCGGAAGACGACGAGTACGAGTACGAGTACTAAATTAAGAAAAGAAGAAGGAGGAGCTGCAGAGACCCCCCAGCTCAGGTGGGATAATCTGTTGAAATTACATTAAAAGGGAGGGCTTTGGAATTACTTTTTCATCAATGCTCAATCCCTCCATCAGTGCATTTAATCTGCATGGCTGACTGGTCTAAAGCTGGGGACAAATTACACGATATTTTGCCCAATCTGAAAACAGAAACATTTTACAGGACTAGGAAATTTCTGTAGTGAATGGTGCAACACGAAATAAGAATCTAAAGTGTAAAAACAAGATATACACAGTACTGTGCAAACGTTTTAGGCAAGTGTGAAAAAATGCTGTAAACAAAGAATGTTTTCAAAAATATAAATAATGATTGTTTATTTTTATCAATTTGCAAAATGCTGAGTGAACCCAAAAATACAGCCAAAGTAATTACGAACTATCTTTAGCGTAAAGAAGAGCAAGACTTACTGGAAGTGATGGTATGGCCCCACAGAGCCCTGATCTAACATCATGGAGTGTGTCTGGGATTACATGAAGAGACAGAAGGATGTGAGAAAGCCTACATCCACAGAAAATCTGTGGTTAGTTCTCCAAGATGTTTGGAACAATCTACCAGTCAAGTTCCTTCAAAAACTGTGTAAGTGTACCCTAGAAGAATTGATGCTGTCTTGAAGGCAAAGGGTGGTCACACCAAATATTTGATACTGTATATATATATATAATTCAATTCAGTTTTATTTACACAAAGGGTTTGGAATGGTGCGAGGTGGTTGGGAGGGTTAGAATACACTATTGAGTGTTAGAGTTTGGCCATTTTAGAATGGGCTATGTGTAGGGGCACAAAGTAAAATAATGAACTCATAAAGTTTGTGCATCTAGAGCCCACTGGTGGCCATTGTTATACTAAAAACCACAAGGATTGGGATACCTCTCTCTGTCAGATTGACCATAACCATTGGAAAAGAGAAAGGGTCGCACAGGTAGCAGAAATGGAGGGTGTGTTTGCACCTCAACCATAACTGAGCCGGTTTAGGCTAAACTTGACTCCCCCTTACCCCATCCAAGGGAGGGAGGAAGGCAGAGGCAAAAATAATTGGAGAGTGTTGTTTCCTATCGCATTGTGTGAAAGGTGGGTAACTTTAAAATGGGCTAAGTCAATTCAATCGAATCATATAGATTTCAAGTCAGGTACATACATTCCAATTAATCCTAACCATCGAACAGTGCAGTCAGACTTAGTAATTTATTCAAATTGGATAAAAAGTTTTTCTATCTAAGGAAACCCAGCAGATTGCATCAAGTCAGTGACTTGCAGTATTCACTCCTCCTGAATGAACATGTAGCAACAGTGAACAGTCACTGGCATTGACTTTGCAGCAATCCCTCATACTGAGCATGCATGACAAGGAGAAGTAAATGTGAACTGATGTATCATCGGTAGAAGGTGAGCATTAAGTTGTTGGCAGCAGAAACTTGGACGATGTCCCCCTCCAGGAAGGTGTCACAGGTCGATACAGAGTCAGGCCAGGCGTAGCTTCTAGGAAGAGAAAAGAGAGAGAACATAAAGTTAAAAGCTGAAATAACAGCAAATAATGCAAAACTGGAGAGCAGAATGAGAATGTACCAGTGAGAGTGAAAGTGGTCATTATGTCCCCCAGCAGTCTAAGCCTATAGCAGCATAACTACAGAGATGGTGCAGGATAACCTAAGCCACTCTAACTATAAGCTTTATCAAAAAGGAAAGTTTTAAACCTTGCCTTAAAAGTAGACAGGGTGTCTGCCTCACGGACTAAAACTGGGAGCTGGTTCCACAGGAGAGGAGCCTGATAACTAAAGGATCTGCCTCCTATTCTACTTCTAGAGACTCTAGGAACCACCAGGAAACCTGCAGTCTAGGAAAAAAGTGCTCTGTTAGGAATATATGGAACAATCAGATCTCTGGTGTATGATGGAGCTAGATCATTAAGGGCTTTATATGTGAGGAGGAGAATTTTAAATTCTATTCTGGATTTAACAGGGAGCCAGTGAAGGGAAGCTAAAATAGGAGAAATATGATCTCTCTTTTTAATTTTCATCAGAACTCTTGCTGCAGCATTTTGAATCAGCTGAAGGCTTTTAACTGCATTTTGTGGACATCCTGATAGTAAAGAATTACAATAGTCCAGCCTTGAAGTAACAAATGCATGGACTAGTTTTTCAGCGTCACTCCTGGATAGGATATTTCTAATTTTGGTAATGTTCCGGATGTGAAAGAAGGAAATCCTAGAAACTTGTTTAATATGGGATTGATTTTGGTCACTGTTCAGCTGACTGACTGCAGTGGGAAAGTAACTGTTCTGGTCGTGTAAAGTCCTGGTCCTGAAGGACCGAAGTCTTTTGCTAAAGGGGAGGGACTGAAACAGACTGCGCCCAGGGAGAGAGGGATCAACTGCAATCTTGGTTGGACGTCTCAGGGTCCTGGAGACATGCAGTTCCTGGAGCGATGGAAGGTTGCAGCTAATCACCATCTCTTCTGAGTGGATGATCCTCTGCAGTCTGGCCTTGGCCCTGGCCAAGGCTGCAGCAAACCAGATTGTGACAGATGTTGTATGAATAGACTCAGGGATGGCAGTGTAAAAGTTTACCATCATCTTCGCTGGGAGGTGAAACCTTTTCAGCTGCTATAAGAAGTATATCGTCTGTTGAGCCTTCTTGGTGGGGGAGCTGAGGTTCTGCTCCCACTTGAGGTTCTGGGTGATGGTGGAGCCCAGGAAGCGGAAAGACTCTGAAGAGTCTGTTCTCACGGGTGTTTTACCGAGTTTGTTGCACTCAGTTGACTTAAGTTGGTCTAAAAAATTCCCGTAGTCTTTGATTCTCAACAGGTCCAGTTTTTAAGAGTGTGATCCCCAGTCGTTCAGTGGTGAAACAAAAAAAACAGTATTTTAGTTTGAACACCTAGTCTTTTCAAAATCTGTGATGACTGTGAAACTACTGTAGTATGTCCCCAGCTTAAGCCTCAGCAATAAGGTTAGAAGCTTATTCATGGAGCTTTGAGTAGATAAGTAACTAAGATTAATTGGATATCTGGAAAGCCAAGAATTTCAGTTTTTCCTAGTCTGGATTCTGGTCCTTTCCTTTCTTTCTCCATTTTGTCTATACTTCCTCGCCTCCTTGTGTCCATTTTGTCCTCCTTCCGCGTATGTTTTTTTTTCCTCATATGTCTTTCAACTTCACTTTCTCATGCCCTTCCGTCTTTCTTTCCTGTCTAACTTGTGCCCTTACTTTTATTAATCTTTGTCTGTCCTTCCTAATGTCATTTCTAACTTCCAAGTGTCCCACCTCTATTTCTTCCACATGTCCCTTATCATTCCTTCCTTTCTACTTCTTTGTATTCCATCTTGGGATGGAGCTTCAAGCCGTTCAATTCAGTTCTTTAATTCAGTTTTATCTATATAGCTCCAGTTTGTAACACATGTCGTCTCAAGGCACTTCAAAAAGTCAATTCAGTTGAATAATACAGATTTGACAGGTACTTGAGCAGCTAATAGAAACAGGATATCTATCAAACTGCTCCAGGGTGAGTAGAAAGCATTTGGTCAATGCGGAAACAGAGCTCTTTCACAAGCTCCACACTGATCTCTGAATCATAGGATCTCATCATAATTATCTCTATGTACCACATTTAGTTCTTCTTCGATTGGCTTTAACATAGGTGAAATTGCAGCTTTTCAGGAAAGACTTAAAGATTATGTACTTGTTACTGTGAAATCTCTGCATCTTTTGCACGATACTCCGCTGTGGATGAGTGCAAACCAAACATGTCTGACTAACATGGCAATTGACTGAGCTTTTGCTGTGACTAACTCTCTTTCAGACTCTAACCTTGAAAACTGCCTCAGAGTTTATCTGTTCTTTCTTTCTAGGTGAAACGACTAAAGGAGCTACATCCATTAACATTTACTTTTCCTTCCCATAGAAAGTACTCCTGGATCAGTGCTTCTTTGTTGTCTTTGTGTCTCTGCTCTGTTCTCTCAAACCCCCAGTCCGTCGTGGCAGATGCCCGCTCACACTGAGCCTGGTTCTGCTGGAGGTTTTTTCCTTTTAAAAGGGAGTTTTTCCTCTCCACTATCGCTACATGCATGCTCAGTATGAGGGATTGCTGCAAAGTCAACGCCAGTGACTGTCCACTGTCTCTACATGCTCATTCAGGAGGAGTGAATGCTGCAAGTCACTGACTGGATGCAATCTGTTGGGTTTCCTTAGATAGAAAAACTTTTTATGCAACTTGAATAAATAACTGAATCTAACTGCACTGTTCAATGATTAGGACTAATTGGAATGTATGTACCTGAGTTTTGTGAAGTGCCTTGAGACGACGAGTTGTGAATTGGCGCTATATAAATAAACTGAATTGAATTGAATTGACTCTGTGAACAAAACGGTACAAAAACCCCTTTCTTTTTGCAGCACCCCCACATGTCTCATGTCATAACAAACTAGAGACCCTCACCTTTCTAACAAGAAACTCGTCTTTCTAGCACCTTCTCTGGTGATGTAATTTGTGTGCGTAACTCGTGTGTTGAGTGCGCTTTTATTTTAAATCAGCCTCTGGTTGCTGCACATTGTAATATATTGCTGAAAGTGTCTATGCCGTGTATGTCCCTAATGGCATTCTCTATGTAGCCCGGGGCAGGGGAAGCAGCAAAACCCCACACAGCCAATGCAAACCATGCAAAATAAAACAAAGAACTGCTCAAAATGCGGGAAAGATTCAAAACACAAGTGGAATGAAGGAAAATACCCAGCTAAAGGCTCTAGATGTTCGTGCTCTCAAAAACCAAATCACTGGACATCAGTTTGCCGCAGTTGATCAATAAGTGCAGTCTATATGGAGTCAACCTCTCTACAGAGTGAAGAGGACATTCTGGACACAAACCTGACGGTGCTTCGGTAGCAACACTAGCAGATGATAAGTGGCTGGTGGACATTTATATCCTGTCTCGCAGAGTGCAGTTTAGAATAGATACAGGTGTAAAATCTAATATTCTGACTCTAAAATGTTATCAGTCTTTAAACCACTTGAAGGGGCTAAAGCCCTCCGAAAGAGTGCTGAGGACCTACTCAAACCACAGGACAAAGCCAGTTGCAGCAGCTGACCTGCCACTTAAATACAAAGAGTGTAAAAGCACAGCAGAGTTTGAAATAGTGGACATTGCACAGGAGAATTTGCTCAGTGGCACAACAGCCGAGGCCTTTGGCCTAATTGTTAGGCTGAAATCTCTACAAGACTGCCGAGTGGTAAACAATGTGAGCACAGTTAAGGACACCAACACAAACCCGAGCCCACCTGCTGGTCTGAAAAACGTCCCAGAACTGACATACACTACGGGAACATTACCAGGCAAATATACAATAAAGATTGACCCTAAAGGAAAACCAGTGGTACATCCTGTGCGCCCGGTTGCACTCAGAGCAAAGATAGTGGAAAAGCTGAACGAGATGGTGAATAATAGCTACATCATTAAAGTCAACCAATCAAGCGAGTGAGTGAGCTCAATGGTTGTAGTCACAAACAAAGACAAACTCCGAATATGCATTGATCCAAGTGACCTGAACCATGCTATCAAACGGGAGCATTACCCAATGTGTACAATTGAAGAGGTCTTATCTACTATGCCCGATGCAAAGTGTTCTCTGTACTAGATGCCAAGTCCGGTTTCTTGCAGATCAAGTTAGATGAAGCATCATCTTACCTGACAACATTCAACACCCCTATAGGGAGATTTACATGGCTGAGGCTACCCTTTGACATAAAATGTGCACCGGAAATATTCCAGTGCAACATGGACCATATTTGGGAAACATGTCACAAAATACAGTGACCACAAGCCACTGAAGGACATTTACGAGATTCCATGACTGTCAACTCCAATGCACGTACAGAGGATGCACTTGCGACTGCAGTGGTATGACATCACAGTTAAGTATAGAAGAGGGATGTGACTGACGGGGTATTGTATAAGGGAATGCACATCGTTGTTACTCCCACCATGCGAAGAATCATGCTGGAGCTCATAGACCAGTCTCACTTGGGTATGGTAAAAAGCAAACAACGGGCACGTAAAGTGTTATACTGGCTAGGTATGAGTGCTGAAATTGAAAACATGATCAGTCGTTGCTGTAAGTGTGCTGAGATTCAAAACAGACTTCCCAAACAGCCGGTCATGCAAACTGGCTCATTTCAACTGTGTTACTATTTGAAGTAGTGGCCTCTGATCTGTTTGAGTTTGAGGGCAAGCAGTACATCATATTAGGTGACCACTATCAAAGTACATAGAAGTGGAAATGTTAAAAGATTAGTGCAGCCGCACCTCTATTGAGGCTCTGAAACTGTAGTTCAGTAGACATGGCATACCTTCTATTCTACAAACAGATAATGGACCACAGTATGCATCTGAAGAGTTCAAAGAGTTCTGTCAAGGCTACAACATTCTGCACAAAACTTCTTCACCTCACACGCCACACTCCAATAGCGAAGCAGAGCAGGCAGTACAAACAGTCAAGAGACTTTAGAGGAAGGCAACCGACAAACATCTAGCCCTACTGGACTACAGGACAATTCCTCTTGAGTCAGTTGGCCCAGCTTCTCATGGGTAGGAGACTAATATACAGCCAAGCGCTCGTGTCCCGGCCGTGGTTCTCCTGGAGTTCCTGTGCTCTGGAGGGCCGTTGGATGTCTGTGGCTCAGATCTCCTCCATCTGTCCTGGGTCCCTGGGGGCAGATCTGTGGCTCCTCACACTTTTTATTGCATATTTTTATGGAGAAACCTGGTATACACAAGTGTGCTCACACTCAGACCCACAGGTGTTTAGATTCAGTTGTTATCAGATACACAAATGTTCTATATTGAGCCGCATTTACCACTAAATACATCTCTCTGTCGTTCGTGCTTCTTTTTTTTCCTTTTCATTTCAGCGTCTGTAACAGTTGAAATAATCCCAAAGCAGTTTCTAATAAAGTTTCTTTTATAAATATCAAGCAGAGCTTTAAAGCGTTAGCTGTAATGCTCCACCTGTGAAAGTAAATCTGTTGGGCTTTTCCTTGGCACTCAGACAACAATTCTAAGCGCTACTCTGCCAGACAGGACACGAGAAAATAAAAAAAATTAAAAAAAATAGAACGTTGTTATGAGGTTGGACACTGAACATCTGCCTGCCAAGTTCAACATTGCTAAACAATGCTATTTGATAGGGAAAAGCTATGCAGGCTAAAGCTAACCAGCCAATAGGCAGAAGTTGACAGCTGAAGACATAGCTGCTCATTTGCATAATGATGCAGAAATGTATACAGAAATGTAAAAGCACAAGAATAAATAAATAGCACTTAACAAATAGAATAACAACATACAAAGTAAAAATAAAACAGAGAGAAAATATTAAAACATACACATAAATAAATACATTCAAAAATAACTCAGTAATAGTTAAAGTTGAAAATTGTGATGGATAATAAATAAATAAGGTACTTATTACGAAAGGTGTGTAAACTAAGAAGCTAATTAAATTAGATATACACATTCATGTCTCATTGAATAATTTAATTACTGCCTACATTTATTTATTTACTGCATTTTTTGTTTATTTAATCATATGATTATTTATTTATTGAGCATTTATTTTAAGAGTAATATACATTTATGACTCATTTAATAGTTGAATTATTGCCTACATTTATTTATTCACTTAATTTTTTGTGTATTTAATCGTATGCATATGTATTTATTTATTGAGCTTATTTTTGTTTATATTCTTAATTATGGCAGGATTGGTCCTCCATGAGTTTGTCCGTGACTGGCACACAAACGCAGCTGAGATAAGCTACCCAATTACAGTTGGCAGTCCTCTTGTTTCTGTCTTTGGGACCTGCTAAGACATTAAAAATAAACAGATATGTATAATTTAGTCTATGATAATATCTAGGCACATATATAGGTGGATGTTTTCCATGGTCCACAATAAGTTTCCTGTCTACATCCAGTTCTGGTATCCACCCTCAGAGACTGACTCAAAGGCTTTTTGTTTGACAGCTTCCATTTAGCCTAAAATAACTTGATCTCAAACCTATTTTCATTTCTCCTTCTGCCCACACACACAGCATCAACTCAGCATGCCTGGCACATATGACTCTGAAAATACACAAGGGGTTGGTGGAAAAACACTGGTGGGGGGATTCAGCTGTCAGTCTGTATTCTCTGTTTTACTCCTTTATTCTTGTGGAGCTTGTTTCCGTACACCCTTTGACAGTAATGTCTCCTTTAGTTGGTTTGCATCATTGGTCCCAGTTATTCAAAAAATGTCACAATCGT
>JAHHUM010001107.1:28003-39402 GCA_036173005.1 Crenichthys baileyi | reverse complement strand
ATGTATTAAAACTGTTGTAAATATCCCTTTTGAGCCCCGGCTCTGCACATGGCTCATTTGCAATCCATTGAAACATTGATTTAAGTAATATAGGCTTACCTTCAGGGCATCTAGTAATCCCTATACATTTAAACTCAACTAATTTAGCTAGTAACAGCACAGCATCTAATAATTTCAGTAATAACTCTGCATTTTTCCATTATGCTACCAATTATACCTTTATTTTTAATTATTTCTTTCCATACATAATATGTTCTGTCCAAGATGTTAATAAAACCTGTATGGTGTCACGATAGACAAGGTTGAATAATATTTAATTGGATCTTTGCTGCAAATGTTTCTCTTTGGCCATGATAACGTTGCTCTCTTTTAATCATCTGGTTCCAATAACAAATGTTTTGTGGCATTCATCAGCAAGAGTATAACAGCTCTGAATAATCTATTCCAATCTTGCTTTATTTAGATGCAGTAAGTCCTCATTATATTTAAGAATGAGGTCACTATTTCTGTTAGTTGCTATTATTTTAATAACGCTTAGTTTACTTTGAGTTTCATTAGTTCTGAAAAAACTCACTCTTCATCAGTTTAGAAGGCTTAATAAAATTGATAAACACAAAAATGAAGAGCATGTTATATCTTATAATCTTAGTTTGTCTTACCCAGTTTTATAAACACACCGGTACAGTTTCAGTCAGCTATAGTTCTTCCCTTTTTAATTACACTTTGTATTTATTTGAAGCAACTAAAGTTTATTTCAATTTCAGTCCAGTCCAGTAATTCTGTTAAAGTATATTTCATCTTGTGTTAAATTTTAAATGTAATTCGATCATTCTGAACCTGACTGGAAAAAGTCCAAACATCTGTTAAAATCCTTTTTTTTTTACCATAAAGAACTAACCTAATATTATTATGGAACTGTTGAGGATCAGACTTGCTCTTTAATTATTATCATGCACATATACCCTAATTTGTACATAACATGAAACAAACATTTCACAAAAACAAACAGACAAAATGGACAGACATTGGCCACAAAAAAAAAAAATGTAATTACTCTGGTTGTAAAAGAATTTCGAAAAATTAAAGACAGGTGTTTATCAGTATTTCAATACAGGTAGAACCTTTGCTATCTTTATATGATTTTTTGAAAAAAATCTGGAATAGAGGTAAAAAGGTAAAAGTTTGGCAATGATCATTAGAACATCAGACCTTTATTAGCGCTTTTAAGGTCTCTCAAAGATGCTCTTTAATGAAATCAATCATTCCCATTTACACACATTCACACACTGACAACTTTTCCCCCATGCCTGTCATTAATATCCACTTGATGGTTTTTAGGATTTTGTGTTTTCATAATGTAAAGCACTTTGAATTGCCCTGCCTGCAACATGCTGTACAAATAAATTTTACTTACTTACGTATTTCTCTATCAGAGCAATTTCATTTGCAAAGATTCCCATATAATTTTCTTTTTATATTTTAAAAATGTTTTCTCATAACCCTTTTTGTTTCCACTAGGTCTGTTTTGAACGCTTCAATTATTTTTTATCCACCAAGAATGAATAAGGTGGTGTTAGTGGGGTCCACCTTGAAGGTGTTTTGTATTTTGGGTCCATCCTGTCTGGAGAAGTGTCAGGTTATCATTGTCAGGTCAGCGAGGTTCATAAGTCAGTCAGAACCTTGGTCATTTGGTCTTGGGTCGTTTGGTCATTTGGTCTGTGCACATAATGTCTCATGGATCCAACCAATGATTAGTCAACAAAACTTCCACACAGTGTGATGTTATTTCTCCAGCTTCCACCTATCAGAGAAAAATTATTGTTAATAAATGAGCTGCACTTCCTAGAACACTGCATTCCTCCTGGATGAGCATCACCTGTTGAAAAACTTTCATTATTATATTAGTCAGTTGTTTCACATATTCCATCAGATCATTAAACATTGCAGTAGGTGAAGTTATTAGTATCTCATGTAGATTGACATATACTGCTGCACTTGGAGAGGATCTCAGATTATCCATGTATGCTGTTGCAATGTCTATCATCTCCTCTTTCTCATCAACTTCCCCTTTTCCTTCTTTAACAACATTTTGTTCTCGCTTATCCAGTCATTATTGACTGGATTGTCCAGTTTGACAGTTTCTAGCCCAATGACCATGTTGTCCACAAACCCAGCATACATAATCTCTTTCATCATCTCTTCCTCTCACTTGCCTCCGTCCACGCCCCCTAAGTCCTCCTCTTCCTCTCACTCTCACCCCTCCCCCTACTTACTGGTCCTGCATAAAATATCTCACCTTCAGCATAGAAGGTATCAGTAGGGGGTTGTTTTTTCTTTCCACTGACCACGTTTTCAGCATGCATTGCCCAGTTCTGCCAACTGCTAACCGAGGCGGTAGGTAGATCAAAAGCATTTGCCTGGAGGGCATTTTTGAACTGCTGTTGATAGGGACTGTCATCAGCATTGTCATGTTGCAGTCCACTATTCCTTTTAAACACCTCTTCCATTCTCAGTCTATAATGATTGGCTCCCCTATTTTCTTTTTAGTCTGGTTGATAATGGTATAATCTACTCTCTGTCTAAACTCTCCTTCTAACGGGGGCCGCTTCCCGACGCAGTTCCCCATTTTAAGAGTTTTTTTAATTATTTTTTTATATCTATTAAAAACCATTGTTAAGAACTGAGTTCTACTTCTATTAATTTATATTAGCACTATTTATTTTATTCTCTGTGCTTTATTATATCAAATCAAACAGAATTCCTCAACGAGCCCCCAACATCTCCCGGAAAACAGGCTTCTAGATCAAACACCTAGGTTTGATCCGGTTTCCCGCTTTGAGTTCTACTCTTGGAGAATGCAGCGGTTTTAGACTGAGATTTGATGGCACCTAATATCCAAATCAGAATTCCCCATGACACACCTCACCTGTCAACAACTTTATGTTAACACTAGCAAGGTTTCGGGTTGTCTCACTGAGTGAATCATGTGATTCTGCATTCATACACACACCCCCTGTTTATTATCAGGCCTCTTCAAAACGCCGAGCATACTGGCTTTTAATATACTTAGTTGGTTTCGTCTTACCTGTGCGTTTGTTCACACTGTCTGTCGGAACGCGTTGATCCACCTCCCGGTGCCCCTCAGTCGATTCAGCGGTTACCAACACAGAATTCACTGTGCAGGATTTTTGTTCTCCAGACGTTCTGGAGGCTGCGCAGACTGGATCCCCACACGCACCGCTGGGCCCCGGGGCGGCAGATTTCCAGCAATCCGGTTCGAAGGACCAAAGAAATGTTAGAGTTAAAAAGCTGATAATTACAGACAAGTGTAAAATAAGACACAAGGTGAACCAAATAAGTTTGACTTGCAAGGGAGACACAGTCCTCTGCTAAACAGCGACTTCCTTCTCACAAAGAGTAAATCCTTGCACCAGCCTTTTATTTACAACTCACATTCCTATAAGTTAAAAGTGGGAATTGGTTCAGCCAATTCTTACAGAGATTTCAACATAAAAGTAGTCCTTCCATATATGGTATAAGCTTGTCATGTCCAGGGATTGATCCACTCCAGACCACATTCCTTAACTTTTCACAAACCCTTTTGCACACTAAAACCAATCACAGGAATCATATTCAATAGAGTAGAACTTCAAACATAAACATGGTCTAAATTAAGCAATGATAACTTATGTACATTTTTCCAACAGGGACTAAGGACACCCTTTTCTTGTAGAGCAGTAGATTTAAAAAAAGCGCTTGAGTTTATGTGGTTTGTCTGAACTGAAGCTCGGGGCATAGCCTAAAGTAGCTTAACAAGAGATATGTAGTTAGGGCCAAGTCCAAACTTCAACAGGGGCGAGAAGAGAAAATCCCACTCGATCCTGTCGAAGGCCTTTTCAGCATCTAGTGAGAGGAGTATTTCAGAGTAGTCATTCATATCACCAGTGTATATAATATTATATAGCCTTCTAATATTAAAAAATAATTGCCTGTCCTTCACAAATCCCGTTTGGTCCTGGGACCAAACTGTTGGAAGAACCAACTCTAACCTTATTGCCAAAATCTTTGCTAATATTTTATTATCTACATTCAATAGGCTTATTGGTCTGTATGGGCCTGGCTCGAGAGGGTCCTTACCGGGCTTATGGATTAAAGAGATAGTAGTCTTATACACTGTTAACGGCAGACATCCTTTACTTGGTGGCTCATTATATACAACTAAAAGGAGAGGTGAAATTTGATCTCTAAAGGGTTTATAAAATTTGGCACTATACCTGTCTGGGCCAGGGCTTTTTGAACAGCATTTGAACAGTCTTTCTGAACTGTTTATGTCTAGTGGTATTTGTTGCTCCAACAATGTTTTATGTGCAAGACTTATAGATGGGATTTGGAGATTACCAAAAAAATAATTGGATCATTTTTAGTCTCCGAAGAGTAAAGTTTTGTGTAACAGTCCCAAGATATATTATTATTTTCCTTTGGGTCTGTAGTTGTCTGTCCTGCCCGAATTCTTATATTTCTGTAATTAATTGTGACTCAGCAGCTCCTTTAATTTGTCGTGCTAACACTCTGCCTGTCTCTTCTCTGTGCTCATAATACTTGTGCCTAAAGTGTGTCAATAATTTAGTTGTGTCATTTGTGTATAGTAGATTAAGTTCAGCTTGTAGTGAGACCTTTCTTTTATACAGTTCTGACGAAGGCAAAGTAGCATACTTATTATCTATTTCTCTGTGATTTATTTATTTATTTATTTATTTATTTAATTTTATTTTTTTACCGTGTTCTGTCCGGCAGAGTAGCTCAGAATTGTTGTCTGAGTGCCAAGAAATTGCCCAACAGATTTACTTTCACAAGCGGAGCATCACAGCTATTGCTTTAAGGCTCTGCTTGATATTTATAAAAAAAACTTTTTTTAAAAACTTCTTGGGAATATTTCAATTGTTAAAGGGACACAGAGACTGAATGAAAAGGGAAACAGAAGCTTGACAAAGAGAGAAGATGGGGCAAAAGGGGAAGAAGGGGAAAAAAAGGGGGGAGAGAGGGAGGAGAGAAAGAAGGATGAATAGAATAAAAAAATTACACCCTGCTTGCTTATACACAAAAGTAGCACACGGTATTTTTGAATGTTTAAAAAGGTACTTAAAAAAAAAAGGCACGCACAGTCACACTCACCCACTCCCCCCCTTTATCCACACACATAAAATCACTCGCTCCCCACGTAAAAACAAACAACAATGGAGGTCCTACACTCACTCACCATCCCCATGCATACTCTTTTTACTCCAAAGTCCTGGGCGCCGGCAGCCCCTAGGGGCAACCCAGCCCCCAGACCAAGGAGGGGGTCCCCCTTTCCCCCCCGGGGCAAAGACAGGCAGACAGGGCCCAGACCCGGGGGGTCTGGCCCCCCCCGCCCCCCCCCCCGAACCCGGGCCCCCCCAAAACCCCCATCCACCTCCGGAGAGGGGGCTATGTACAAAAAAGGGATCCACATGGCCCAAAAACCAGCCCGCCCCCAAACCCGAGCCCCCCAGGACGGAGCAGTCCCGACCCCCCAACGAGCTCCGATCCCGACCCCATGAAGTCTCCCCACCCCCAGTGAAAACCCCCAAAAATTTAACCTTCCCACAGGGCCCACCCCCCAAAAGGGACACCCATATCGAACACACGTCCCCGAACCCAAACGCCACGAATCCCCCCCCCAAAAGGGGACACCCCCACAGGTGTAAACTCTATAGCCAAGAGGCCGATGAGGTCACCACCCCCCAGCGCAAGCTCTACATACACCGCCCCCCCTTTTGAGGGCCCCCCGCCGCCCACCCCCCCCCCCCACCAAAACAGTGCGCCGCAAAAAGGCAAGGCAAGGGCCCCGCGCAAACCCCCCCCCCGCCCACTGGCACAAAAAAGGGCAGACCCCCCCGAGCACCGCACCCCCAACAGGACCCCCGACCCCCCAGCATGACGGGGACAGACTCACCCCCCCGAAAAAAAAAAAAAAAAAAAAAAAAAAAAAAAATTCCTGCCACTGCAACTGCCCAGGGGGAAAAAAACCCGCTCAGCTCCACCATCGCCACCCAGCCGATCCAAACGCCGGGGGACTCCATATCCAAGAAACTGGATAAAACCCTCCACCCCACCCCGGCTGCAGCCCCTCCACGACACCCCCCCCCACCCACCGTCCCCCCGATCCCCCCCCCACACCTGACAGCCAGCAGAGCCAGCCCACACCAAGCCCGCCCAATCCCCCAGACAGCGCCAGCAGCCCCAGCCCACCAGTCCACGAGAGGGATACATGCACTAGCCAGGTACCTGGGCCATGCAGGCCAACCGCTCCAAGCCAAGCACAGCCCACCAGCCGCCCCGGTGCAGTCACAAGACGCGCTCCGCCACCCCACCCACCCGACCGGCAACTGCAGCCCTGTGATTTATTTTTGATTCCCTTTCCCTTTGTTGCTTATTCCTTTGACTATTTAATGACATAATGATGGTCATCAGTGGGCTCTAGATGGACAAACTGTCTACTTTTAAGGCTAGGTTTAAAACTTTCCTTTTTGATAAAGCTTATAGTTAGAGTGGCTTAGGTTATCCTGAGCTATCTCTGTAGTTATGCTGCTGTAGGCTTAGGCTGCTGGAGGACATAATGACCACTCTCACCCTCTTCGCTACTTTCTCACACTACTCTCCAATTTTGCTTTATTTGCTGTTATTTCAGCTTTTAACTTTGTTCTCTCTCTTTTCTCTTCTTAGAAGCTACACCTGGCCTGACTCTGTGTCTACCTGTGACACCTTTCTGGAGGGGGGCATCGTCCAAGCTTCTGCTGGCAACAACTTAATGCTCACCTTCTACCGATGATCCACATGGCCCTGTCTTTCAGTGTTTAACCCTTTCTCTCTCCTAGACATGGTGATTGACTGAGCTTTTGCTGCGACTAACTCTATGTGCTCTCTTTCAGACTCTAACCTTGAAAACTGGCTCAGAGTTTATCTGTTCTTTCTTTCTAGGTGAAACAACTAAAGGAGCTACATCCATTAACATTTACCTTTTCCTTCCCATAGAAAGTACTACTGGATCAGTGCTTCTTTGTTCTCTTTGTGTCTCTGCTCTGTTCTCTCTAACCCCCAGTCGGTCATGGCAGATGGCCGCTCACACTGAGCCTGGTTCTGCTGGAGGTTTCTTCCTGTTAAAAGGGAGTTTTTCCTCTCCACTGTCGCTACATGCATGCTCAGTATGAGGGATTGCTGCAAAGTCAACGCCAGTGACTGTCCACTGTCTCTACATGCTCATCCAGGAGGAGTGAATGCTGCAAGTCACTGACTGGATGCAATCTGGTGGGTTTCCTTAGATAGAAAAACTTTTTATCCAATTTGAATAAATAACAGAATCTGACTGCACTGTTCAATGATTTGGATTAATTGTAATGCATGTACCTGACTTTTGTGAAGTGCCTTGAGACGACATGTGTTGTGAATTGGCGCTATATAAATAAACTGAATTGAATTGAATTGAATTAAGGTCAAAGTTCCCCTACAGTTTCACATGTGTCACCATAGAGATGGATTGGAGGGTAAGATTGACTTTATCTGTATAATTTCAGGGCAGAATGTTTCATTTATCTTCATCAACCAAAGCATGACCTGGACTAATGCTCAGAGCTTCTGCAGAGAGCATCACACAGACCTGCCCAGTGTGAGAACCTCGACGGAGAATGAGCAGATAAAAGGGCTGATGCAGTCGCTAGGAGTGGTTCAGGTCTGGATCGGTCTTTACAGATTCTCCTGGACGTGGGTGGATGGAAGTAACTTACTGGAAAACCTCAGAACATAATGGGCCAGAGGAGAACTGTGCAGCAGCAGCATTGGGAGAGGGTGGAAAATGGGAGGACTGCCCTTGTTCCTTCAAAATGCCTTTTTTTTGCTATGATCGTAAGCCTTGATTCAGTCAGTTTAGTCAATGATAATGTTTTTGAGCTCAGGACAGAAACGGCTCAAACGAAACATCAGAAATCAGATTTCTTCAATTCTTTAATGTTATATATAGACTTGGAGGTGTACTTTTAATGTTTACCATTTTATTAATCTCTTAAAGATGGAAACCCAACTGCTGTTAGCAGAAAATAATAGGATTATATAGTTAGGCTTTACTTCTTTAAATCTAGCCTAAAAATGTAACAGATTGAAGCATAAATTAAATTTAAAAACATGGTCTAAGTAGTCATGCCTGGGGCACGCCATGACTAAATCGGGTATGTGGGGACAACCTATCAAACAAAAATTACTGTAACCATTGAGTGCTTTCTTAATGCCATGTTGACACCTTTGTACTCTATTGTACTAAATATAATTTTGGTAATATGCAGTTGCTTTGTATATTGCTTAAACCGAAACTTGAACTACAGCCACAAATCGAGTAACTTGTAACCCCAGTTTGTGTCTCAAAGTTCCAGTTTCAAAGCAAGTGGTGAAGGTAAACCTGGTGAAGACCTCCTCCCTGGATCTGAATCACCCTACTGTGCTGGAAGACCTGCTGGATCAGGTAACTCATGTTAGTCTTTCATATCCACTGATTTATGTGATCCTTTTCCTCCTTAACATTGATTAAAACAGGCTTCACTGTGGACAGAGACACTGTTGTTCTAACAGTTTTCAGTTCATGATAGGCTTAAATCTTGGTGGTTCCTGAACATACAAACCAACTTCCTTCCATCTGAGAAGGAAAGGAAAGAAGGAAGTTTGGGTGTGTTTCCCTGGATAATTGAGATGTTTATATGGGGTCATTTGAACTGATGATCTTTAAAGCTGCAGTCTTTCAGAGATGGCTCCAAAGGAATTTCCCCACTTGTGTGAATCTAGAGTTCTCCTTCTTAGCTCATCATGGTGCTCCTCGGATTTTGTCATAGCTCTGAGTATTGGTCAATTCACTGATTGCTGTCAAACATTTTTTTTTTGATGCTGGTTAAGAGGAACTTGAAGCTGCAATCAGTCATGATCACAAACAAGAAGATAACAGCTCCTGGGCTTCAGCACCTTCAGTGCTGCCTATAGGAAGATTTTGAAGTGTGAATACATATTTGTGATCCTGTGGGATTTTGAGAAAATCCACAATTAATTCAAATTTGTTCACCCAATTTTTGTGTGTATGAATCACTGAATGTTGCTTTTTGTAGGATAATTTAGGGACAAAACGGGTTGAGATAAACATGACAAAACAGAGCTTCATAATACTTTTGGGGAAGATTTTGTCCTGATTGTCTGGAATTAAAATGTTGTGTGTCTCAGTTTGAACAGAAGTTAAAAGACAACAGAGTGGATGGAGACTTCAAGCTGAGCTGGAGGAAACAGTCAGGTGCAAAGATCTTCCACAAGGATGGATTATGAGCTTCAAACAGGAAGACTCATCTCCTCTAAATACCTTTGTCTCCTTTGTTCTTAGAAGTGCAGTTTTACAAGTGATACATTTGTAATATTTGTGATGTAATTATCATAATATGTATTTTATGATATCAGACAGCAGAGGTAGGAGGTCCTGGTGGTTGAGTGGATCGATAAAACACAGCTGACACAAACAGATCGGTGTTATTTTTCATTCTTTAGAGACTGAAGCCCATTCAGTTAACCTAGTGAGTATTTCTGGGCTACAAAGGCAGCTGAAGGAAATCTAGCATATTTAGACATTTTAAGGCTTAAATTTGACAGAATTAGATCAAAAAGTAACATAATAATTTTGGTTAAATTTATAATGTTAAATAATAATAAAAAAGGTAGAAATCAGACAAATATACACTGCTTACAAAATTAAAGGGAACACTAAAATAACACATCCTAGATCTCAATTAATTAAATATTCTAGTTGAAAAACTTTATTATTAACAAAGTGGAATTTTTTGAGAAGAAAATAACACAAATTATCAATGTAAATCAAAATTATTACACCATGGAGATCTGTATTTGGATTCATACTCGATATGAAAGTGGAAAATAACATGACGGCCTGATTTAGCGTCAGTGAATATAAGTCTAAATGAGGCTCAGTAGTGTTGCCTTCGCGTGCCTGTACAACCTCCCAACGCCTAGGCATGCTCCTGATGAGATCTGGGATCTCTTCCCAGACCTGGATTAGAGCATCATTTAACTCCTGAACAGTCTGTGGTGCAACATGGCGTTGGTGGATTGACCGAAACATGATGTCCAAGATGTACTCAATTGGGTTCAGGTCTGGGGAACAGGCAGACCAGTCCGGAACATCAATGCCCTAATCATGCAGGAACTGCTGACACACTTCAGCCACATGAGGCCTGTCCAAAGAAGTGCCTCCCCACACCATGACTGACTCACCACCACACCAGTTATGCTGGAGGATCTTGGAGGCAGCAGATCGCTCTCCACCGTGTCTCCAGACTGTGTCACTTCTGTCACATGTGCTCATTGTGAACCTGCTTTCATCCGTGAAGAGCACAGGGCACCAGTGGTGAATTAGCCAATTTTGGTGTTCGCTAACAGACGCCTGCATGGTGTTGGGCTGTGTGCACAGGCTCTATATGTGGACGCCGGGCCCTCATACCACCCTTATGGAGTCAGTTTCTGACAGTTTGAGTGGAAACATGCACATTAGTGGCCTGCTGGGGGTCATTTTGTAGGTCCCTGGAAGTGGACCTCCTGTTCCTCCTTGCACAAAGAACAAAGTAGCGGTCCTGCTGCTGGGTTGTAGCCCTTCTACGGCCCCCTCCATGTCTTCTGGTGTACTGGCCTGTCTCCTGGTACCTATTCCATGCACTGAACACTGTGTAAAGAAACACAGCAAGTCCTCTTGCCACCACTCACACTGATGTTCCGTATGGATTAGCTGCACTACTTGAGCAACTTCAGTGGGTTGTAAAAGACGCCTCATGATGCCTCTATGCGTGACAGCACTGACAAAATGAAAAAGTGACTAAAAGTTCAACCAGAAAGGACGAGAACAGAGAAATGATCTGTGGTCACCACCTGCAGAATCACTCTTTTATAGTGGTTGTCTTGCTAATTGCCTCTCATTTTCACCTGTTGTAACTTCCATTTGCACAGCAGCAGGTGAAATTGATTCACAATAAGTGTTACTACCGAACTGGTGACACTGATTCCACAAAGGTGTGACTGATTTGGAATTACATTGTTTTGTTTAGGTGTTCCCTTTATTTTTTTGAGAAACGTATGTGTGGAGACACATCAAGGGAAAGAGGACACAACTGTTTTCAGAAATCTGCTCAGAAAGTATTTCACAATGTTGTGATGAGTTTTGTCCTTGCTGTCAGTAAAAGAAAGTTAAAACAAAGCAGATTTCATCACAATTGAATGTTTTTGGTTAAATTTAAAACAGTTTGAGGAGGATGTTTTTCCTCCTTTCTGACCATGAAGCACCTTGTAAATAG
>JAHHUM010001107.1:0-27993 GCA_036173005.1 Crenichthys baileyi | reverse complement strand
TTATGTGTGTTCAAAGGTCTGGTGAATTTTCAACATATATAAAAGTAACACTGACATCTAATTTAAAGACTAAGAATTGGGAAAAATTTATACAATTTGATTACTTTCTATATATTTGGATCCTTTTAATTATTTAAGAAAGGAATAATATGCAGACTGAGGAGTTTCACACTTTGGTGAAACAATAAGATCTTAATAGGGACATGAGGGGATCATATTTATACAGAGAGAAGCTGTTTTTTGACAAAATTAGCAGAAAAAAATATTTTAAGACAAATCTAACCAAATGTGATCATCAAATTTCTCAAAATACATTTTCATATTTCACAAAGTCTGTTTTTTGTGTTCTTGTTTTCTTCAGCTGCAAACAATTAAAAATAACAACCAAGTAACACATTTATGTTTAATTCTCATTCATCACAAATCTTCACAAACACAGCTTTAGGGTTAAGAACCGATGCAATATTTACTATATCATTTTAGAATTAAATGACAACCAACAAGGCTGCTGCTTTATAACAAACGGTAAGTATTTCTGGGTTGGGCTGAGTCCCAAAGGTTTCAGCATCCTAACAACACCTCTCCAGGGGTTGTTGTGTTTTAGCAGTGCATGGAGTCAATAATTTTGTTCTCTAAGGCCCCTTTTCAAACACTGAGCACGTGCTTCCTTAAACGTCTTTGCATCGCACTGTGAGATATAAGAGATATTAGATTTAAGTAGACGACCTGTCCAGGGTGTATCCCGCCTCTCGCCCATAGACTGCTGGAGATAGGCACCAGCTTCCCCGTGACCCACTATGGAATAAGCGGTAGAAAATGACTGACTGACTGACTAGATTTAAGTGAGTATTGTTCTTTTTTTATTCAGAGCACCCTCATAGTGAATGACCAAGTGTCCTCTTTCTTTGGGCTGCAAGGACTTTTTATCTCTTGTCCCATAAACTGACACGGTGTCCCAGATTTTGACTGGCTCCAATTTTCAAAAAAACAAAACTGTAGGATCCAAAAGAAGTACATAAGTAATAGGAGTTTATATAATTTATACTTATTTATGTCCTCAGTTATCGTTATCACTCAGTTCTCTTTGGAATAATTGGTCAATGTCATGCTACTATTGACACCTTGACAAGGTAGAAGGCACACTTTTCTTCAAGTTTTTTTCATGTTCTGACTTTTGTTCTGAAGCCGCTCAGTGTGTACAAGATTAAGCTTAGCATTGTTCAGGAAAGCTTGTGTTCAAATAACACATCTCTTCTTATTACCAGCAACTGGGTCAAGCTTCAGGTTAAACTAAAATCGCTTTAAAATGGCGAGTGGTGCAGAGAGAGTGACTGACTACATGGAAGGGTGCAATTGCAAACCTGGAGGATTTAAATACAGTAAATATTTCCTTAAGAAAGGTATAGAAAGAAGGTAAGGTTAACCATTTGCACATGGGCAATCAGCTCATTGTCACTGTTTCTTATAAGCAAATAACACACAATATCAGGAATTTGTCTTCCTCTACAGATACACAAAGTCTCCACCACCCTCTAAAGTTTAGCATTTCACCCATTAAACATGCACAGGCTCAGGCATTAGTGGCAATTAGAAACAACCCAACAGGCCAAATACACTTTATATTGTGAGCATGAATGCCTCAAACTAAAAATATAATACCCTACCAAATATTGTGTCTAAGCAGTGCTTTGTGATTGCAGTCTTGAAGACACTGATATTGCTAGGAGGGTTGTCATCTTCAACACATTGTTGCCATCCATTTAAAAATGTGGCTAAAAAGTGAAAGCTAATCCTATACCAACATAAAGATGTTAAATGTGCTTAAAAGTGTTTTTAGGGTTGATCAAATGGGCTAACCAAGCCAGATTTTTAACATCTTTGTTTAGACTAAATCTGGAAAAAAAATTTTCACAGTTTCAACTTAGTTTTTGGGCTAATTAAAGACAACGAATAGCCAACTGAAACTGCCAAAAAAAGTTTTCATTGGGCATCCAGGGTTAAACTTTGTTTTATAACTTTTTTCATAAAAGGAGGCTGAAATATTCAATCCAACCCCAAGGCAAATTGTCCCTTAATAGAAACAAAAATGCAAGTTAATGTTAAAGAACAGAACAGTTGCAGCATTTGCAGGGCCAACCTAGTTTAAAGATGCTTCCCAGAATGTCTTTATCTATAGACACCTCTAATTTTCCTTGTCGCTTGCATGGTTGTAACATAATGCTCAACACTGGCAGTATAGATTCTCGGGTCAAGGCTGCAGCACAAGTTGAAATTCCAAGGTCTCCCAGTTCTCCACAGAGACTTCCAGGGTTGTAAGTGTCACCTTCCCTAAACATCTTTCCATCTGGGTTTGCTCAAGCACTTCAGCTGCAAAAAGCAAGTATCTCCTCCATGCCGGTTATGCTTATGCCATCAATAGTGCCATCAAAAGTTTCCTTCAAGAAATAGGAAAAAATATGGCATTCACTTCTGCCAGTTGAGTCAGTTTGGTTATTATGAGGATCACGTTTTCTGCAGAACTTTACAAATACAAATGTGCAGTAAACATCAGAAGACCAGACATAATGAAAAATCGGACCGAGGGTCTCTCATTGTCTAAGCCAAACTGCTAATAATTAGCTGATAACAAAAACTGACAAGCATGAGATGACATGGAAAAGGCTACTGATGTTCATAGCCTTGAGGCAAAATGACTTGCACCTCAGATTTTGTTGGATCTGTTTCAACAATATAAAGTTTTGCAAACACATGTTCTCATTAATCTAATACCCCTAAATAAAATCAAGTACAACAAAATGCTTTCAGAAGTCACCTGATGAGTAAACAGGGTTTAACTGTGTATAATTCTTCCTCTTTGTCAATTAGAGAACATTAGTGAAGAACCAGCATCATGAAGATCAAAGAACACTGCATACAGATCAGGGAGAAAGGTCATAAAACAATGTCCCAAGCTTTAAAGATTACACAGAGCACCGCTAAAGGCAACACCACAAACCTACATAGTCATGGCTGTCCACCTAAGCTTAAAGTCCAGGTAAGAAGAACATTATTTAGGTAAGTAATAATGAGATCCATGGTAATTCTGGAGGAGCTACAAATATCCGCAGCTCAGGTGGGAGATTCTGTCAAAAGGACAACTATTAGTCCTGCTTTTATAGAAGAGTGAAAATATGAAAGCTGTTGTTAAAAACCTAGAAGAAAACCTGTGTCAGGATGCAGAAGACTTGAGGTTAGGGCTAAGGTTTACCTTTCAGCGAAACAACGGCCCAAAACATACATCCAGAGCTACAGTGGAATAGTTCAGATTAAAGCAATCGTCCTACAGGTTAACAAAACAGATTATTTGCAGCTGCAAGCACTCAAGTCCCAAGCATATGTGCACTGAGACTTTTGTGTTTTTGTTTCTAGCGTTACTTTAACATTATTATTATTAATTTCTGGCTAAATGTATTCAAAGAAGATTAAGAAGTTCCCTATTTGTTTTCAGTCTTGCAGCTTTAAAGTTATTCTGTCAAACTAGAGACAGCAATATCCTTTAAAGAGGCTCAGCTTTATGTCTTGCAGCTTTTTGCATCAGCATCCACATCTTCTTGATCATCAGAGACACAAGGTTTGTGCACATACTGATCAGGCAATATAACTGGGCCCTACGCCCTTATCCCCTCCCCTCCTTCATTTTCTGTCTCTCTTCTGCTGTTCAGGTCGGCTAACGCAAGGCTAATTGGATCATTTAAATGTCAGCAACAGTGAGATCTACGAGGGAGAGAAAGACAACCTTTTTCATTCGAAGCTGTGTCCTTATTCTCCAAAGGTTTTAACATCAATGTTCAAATGATGCATTTGGATGTATTGTCTGCCATAATTTGTGCAATTGTAAACGGGATTCTGTGTATTCAGGAACCAAATGTCAACAGCATATTTCAACAAAAAGGAACCGCAAACTCTGTGTTGTCTTTTGGTATAAACAAGTCATATATTTTACATGTTTTTTGTGTTTTGGATTTATTTTTTGGAAATAAGTAAACTTGTAGCACCTGTTTGGCACAAGGATGCAGAGTGAACGTAGAGCTCATTCATCACTCTTTATGAATGAGGCTGCAGCTGAGCACTCAGTAATGTACACAAATAGCTCAGCAATGTTTAATTTTTTTAACTGTGTAATCAAACCAGACAAACAAACTGGAATACACCCACACTCTTTCTCTTTTTAAACTAAACAGAGGTGTTGAGGTGCTGCAAGAAAGCAGACAGAAGAAAAAATCTGAAAGGGAGGATATTTCATTTATACCCACCTCTATTATCCATAGAAAACAGAAAAAGAGTGCAACTGGGATTCAGTGAAAGCAGGATGCTTTGCAAGGTCAAACACAGCTTCTGTATAAAAAGGCATGCATTGCATACCTTGAATGAAACCAGTTATTCAAAAGTGTCAATATACATTTTATAAGTGAATTCCTGCAAGGATGTTGTACATAGATCTGTAGTAATGAATGCATAGAAAGGAGTGGGGAGTATTTTGCAGACAATTTTTAAATAATACACAAACTCTTAGATGCAGAAAACCGTCCTTTATCTGTGTGCCTCCAGTCCTAAATCCAAATCCTGCTTTTATCAGTTGTATTTGCTTCATCCATCTTCATATTACCTTGATGATCCCATGTACAGAGCTTAGCCTGGAAACTGGGCTCACTATCCAGCCACTGATGGGAAACCTCCTTACTTGCATGAGCCGACACATGCCGCAAGATCCCTGCAGACTCATTCCCATCAATCCCTTACATGCACCACCTCCTACCCCGCAATACTACTGTGTTCAGCTCTATACGATGCAGTTCTAATTCATCATTTTCGGATGTAGCTCACCATTTTCTCCACATGCTCCTAGTGCAACTCCTGCGCGCTGGAGACGAATCCACCCTCTCCGTACTGTGACTGAATAAGATTCCTCGTTGATTTCAGGCGACACAACTTAAGGAAAATAAAATATATTGGTTGCTGACTGAATAACAATAAAACAATATTCTTTGGTTTGTTTTTGAAGAGCAGATTTAAAAGAGCAGAAGCAGATCTTCTGTCTCAGTGATTATTTCGAGCGATGCCTCTGATCCGCTGATCGCTTCGCCCTCCACGCAAGAATGCGCTGCGCATTTCAATTAAGCCCCCCTCGTCTCCTTCTCACAGCCTCATTCTCTCCCTCTCTTCACCCACACACAGACACAGGCACTCTCTAACATGCGCGTAAAGGAGAACAATACAAAGGCATAAATGTATGACTCAAAAGGAGCGGGTTCAATTATCTATTTTCACAAGATTCAACATAAGAACACCGCAAGGGTGAGATTATGTGGAGCAAATGGACAGTTTATGTGGTGCTGGGGTGATCACGAAGGATCTTCAGGTCCAAACAAAAGACGTCAGGACCATGGACGATCATTATAATCGTTTTATTGACGCCCTGAAGGAAAAACAGAAAGTCTGCAGCTCTGTTAAAGGTCTGCTGCATATCTGATGCCTAGGCAACACGGCCAGGCGCATCTCAATAAACTGAAATCTAATGAAAAAGTTAATTTATGTCAGTAATGTCATTCAGAGTGAAACTTGTACATTATAACTATTCATTACACACAGAGGGTTCAATGTCAAGCATTCGGTTTTAAAGATTCTAAATTTCAATTCAGTTTTAGTTTAGTTCTCTGAAAATTTGAATTGCCTAAAATGAATAAACAATTTTTTTTAATCCAAAATTATTATGGCAGTTGTCCATAGCGGTTCCTGCACCCACCATTTTCAACTAAAGGTCATTTTTAAAGAGACCTGCTGTTCATAGAGAGCTGTGTCCATGCATTTTAATAGAAGTTACGTGGAAGAAAATAGTGTGGTAAAAAGGTGCAGAGGCAACAGGGATAACTGCAGCCTCATGAAGACTGCAAAGCAAATCTCATTCAAGTTTGGGGGAGATACAAGACATTGCTTGAAGCTTTCCTGGGATAAGGAGAAACAGGAAAGGACTGTTGCTCAGTCCTCTTTTCAGATCAAAGTAAAGTTTTCATTTCATTTGGTAATTAAGGTCCCAGTGTCTGGAGGAAGAGTGGAGAGGCACAGAATTCAAGCTGATTGAGATCCAGTGTGAAGTTTCCATTGTCAGCGATGAATTTGGGACCCATGTCATCTGCTGGTGTTGATTCACAGTTCAATCAAGTTCAAAGTCACCACAAATGTCTACAAGAAAAAAAAAATTACTATTGCATGCTTTTCTAAGCTGACAAACTTGATTGAGATACTGATTTCATTTTCCAGCAGGGCTTGACATCTGCCCCCTGGTACAACTGTGCTTGATTGGCCAAACTACTGGCTTGACCAAAGTCCTATGAAGAAACTATGAAGTGCTGCCAAAAGGAAGATGAGAGACACCAGTCCCAACAATGCAGATGACCGAAACGTTTCTATCAAAGCAACCTGGACTTCCATTACATCTCAGCAGAACCACAGACTGATCACCTCTGTGCCACGTTGCAGAAATTCATGCGAGGAGGAGCCCCGACCAAGTATTAAGTGAAAATATTGCACAGTACATGGATATACTCTTTTAGCAAGCCCAAATTACTGGTTTAAAAATCTGATGTATTTGGTTTTATTTTGATCTGATCTTCTCAGACTATTTTAAACATGAAAAACTGTTATTCAGGTGATTCTGATATCATTGCCAGAATTGCTGACTGTCCAGAAGGTGTGGGAAGATTCCCCTCAGGCTCTCCGTAATAATAACACACACAAAATAAAATCCAACCTTTGATTTGACTATGTTTATTTAGTAACAAAAATCTAACATTTGGTAATAATAATTTTGTTATCAGCAATCCTAAACATTCCCATAAAATAATGGTAACTAAAGCATTTTTGTTTAAATTTAGTTGGTGCGAGAGCCTCCTAACACTGAATTATTTATTAGTAATTCTTGTTTCCCTGGGTATAATAATGACGTGACGCAGAAGCCCATTCCTGTAAGCCGCTCTTCAAAATGATAAAAACATTGTTTATCAATATAAGTTAGCAAATAATAGCAATAATTAGAAAACTTAAAATAACTGGACCTGTGACCAGTAAGGCTGGACAAGGACTTATCTTGCCAACACACACAGCTAGGAGAATTGTGGGCAGATTAAAAAGTGTCCAACGGTGTCAGTAGAAGACAAAGAGAGGCATCTTGGGGTCTGAACATTACAATTATTATTATTTATTTACCGTCTGTTTCTTTGTAAGGCATGGCAGGTGCCTTTTGTGGCCTGTCTTTACAAACATAAACATGTACAGTTTTCTTAACTCCACTGAGACTAACCTGATTTTTCCTTTGTTCACATACAAATTCCTAGACCTTGAATTCATTAGTGAAAAACATGAATTATGATAGTGTTTTGGTCAGATGAGACCGAGGTTTGTGGTAACAAATAATCTGCAATGCAGTGGTATGGTGGAGGTTCTATAATGTTGTGGGCCTGTTTGTCTTCCAAAGGCCTTTGGGACCTTGTTTGAGTGCATGGCATCATGAACTCATTAAAATAAAAGAACATTTTACATAAAAATCTGCTGAGATTCTCCAGTAAATTGAAAATGGGTCCTCATTGTGATCAACAGGATTATGAATCAGAATAATTTACCGAATCAAAACAGAAATAGTTTATCAGACACAAAATCAACCTTTTCCACTTCCAGTTTTCTCTGCTGGCACCAAAACATCCAGCATCTATTTTTTTTCATGTTCGTCCACAGTGAAAGCTGTAAATTTAATTCTACTTTTAATTCCCATCCTACAGCCATCCAGTCCTCCTACACAGTGTGGAGTGGTGACTCAAGCACCTCAGGTCTGCCTTTATCTCCAATCCTGAGCTGAATAGAAAGCGTCACTTCTTTTTTTTTTAAACATGCAAAAAAACAGAAACACACAGCTGCAACTGATTGCTTTTGATGCCATCTTGATCAGGATCTCAGCTTTTTGACGCAGTGACATCATCGGTAATTTATCCATGTTTTATGTCTGAAAGAGAAATAATATGCGGCTGTATGGAGTTGCTATAGCAACTGGCCCGTTTCAGTGCAAGGGGATGTGGAGTGCTGCTTGAAGAGTGGGGATGCTGGGGTGGATAAAATCAAGGTAGTGGGTGTTACGATGTGTGTGAGGGTGTGTGTCTGTGTGTGTGTGTATGTGTGTGTGTGTGTGCATGAGCATGAAGAAGGGAGGGGGTAAAATGGCCAACAGACAGAAAAAGACAGTAAGAAACACTGTTAACAATAACAGCCAAAACATCTACAAACCAACATTAATAAGTGTGAAAACTCTGTCCATTAGCATGATCCATAAAAATATAAAGAACAGGGATGAACACCTGAGGAAATAAATAACATCGGTGACTAAGCTATTGAGATTTGGATCAATCAGAAGGGCTGTTTCAAGCTATTGACAAGGTAAAAATGCACTGATCCACAACCACAGGAAGGTCAAGAGGAGCAAAAGCACCAGGAAAAGAACAAAAAAATCTGTAAAATAAGTAAATAACCTAATGGGTTGTTTTCCACAGCCTTAGCTGCAGACTGGACCATCTTAAAAGGAAGGAGCACTGCGAAATCAAAAGTTAACTCAGGAAGAAAACAAACAAACAGTATTTCTAAGATTAAAAACAAAAACATGTAAAATGCAAGAGTTGTAACAAAAGTACTGAATCTCTGTTACTTCCCCTAACAATCTTAACTGGGATAAAACTGTTGGCAGTTAAAGTGATTTTTTGCATTTAAATGTATTCTTTTATAAGATTAACTGTTAAATATTTTGGACACTGTCTTGTTCCAATTGCTTTGTGGCCACTGACAACCCATCCTAACAGCACAAAAGCCCACAGAGACCACTGAGATCCCACAGTGAGTCCATCATGTGTAACTAAGTATGTTCTAATTCTTCTCAGTCAAAACTCTTTAGGTCACTTTGTTTAATATTCTGTGACATTGTTGTCCAAATAACAACCTCACTTTCCAATCTTAACTGCTCAGGTCTAAATATGTAATTTAGGAATATACCAATTCAATATCTATACATTTATTCTGCTTTTTGATTTGTCAAAACATCTTTTATTTCAGCATCATCTTACATGTTCTTTCCAAACAGAATCATGAATGATAAAGAAACGAGATGAAAATGTTCACTGTTTCTCTTTAAATGCAACTGATGCCCTTCACACCACCCAAACTAGGGGTTTAAAAGGATCCCTGAACCCTTTGGGCCCAATTTTGTAATTTGATAGGCAATTATCTATTGGCCCCCCCAAAAATAAGACAAAAAGGGGCAAAAACAAGCAAAGCGGGTTAATGTAATAAAAACTATTCTAAACCATGTAGTAGGGTTTCTGTCCTTAAGGGGGCAAAAAAGGCCCGGGGAGGCAGACACCCCCATCTTATTTTTAAAGGCCCTGGGGGTTTTAAAATTTTCCCTTTTTTTGATAAAGCTTAAAAGTTAAGTGGCTTGGGTTTTTTTTAAAAGGGGGGGGACCCTTTCCCTCCCTCCCTTTTGGATGGGGGAAAGGGGGGAGTCGGGTTTTTTTAGCCTAAAGGGTTTTTCAGTTATGGTTGAGGTGCAAAAAAACCCCTCCATTTCTGCTATTTTGTATGACCCCTTTTCTTCTTTTCCAATGGTTAAATCAGTCGGGCAGAGAGAGTTTTTATCCCTTTTCCCTTTTGTGGGTTTTAGTAAAAACAATGACCATCAAGGGGGCCCTTTGTGGGGGGGCCTTGGGGCCGAAATTGTTGGGAAAATTAGGGGCCCCTTTTTAAACCCTAAAAATTAATCTGGAACGGAAACCTCTGTGTAATTTATGGGGGGCTATAGGTTTTTGGCTGCTGGGGGGACATAATGGACCCCCCTTTCACCCTTTTTCTTTGCTACATTCTTACACTACTCTCCATTTTTACATTATTTTCTTTTTTTTTTCAACTTTTAACTTTGTTCTCTTCTTTTTTCTTTCCTAGAAGCTACATGGGTCATGTCTTTTAAAGTTTTAAAAAACCCTTTTCTCTCTCCTAGACATGGGCGATTGACTGGGGGCTTTTTCCCTTTTCCCAAATTAAATACGTGGCTCTCAGCACTCTAAAACCAAAAAATTGAAAACTGGCTCAGAGTTTTTATCTGTTTTTTTCTTTTTTAAGGTGAACCCGACTAAAAGGGAGCTACATCCCAATTAACATTTTTACTTTTCTTCCCATAAAACGTACTCCTGGATCAGTGCTTCTCTGTTTATTTTTTTTTCCCCTTCTGCTCTGTTTTCTCGTTAACCCCCCCCAAGTGGGGGTAAAGGGGCAGATGGCCGCTCAAACTGAGCCTGGTTTCTGGGCTGGGGTTTTTTCCCCCTTTTTTTAAAAAAGGGTTTTTTTTTCCTCTCCATTTCCCCCATGCAGGGCTACATGCATGCTCAGTATGGGGGGATTGCTGCCTTAAGTCAAAGGCCCATTGACCGGGTCCACTGTCCGCTACATGGCTCAATCCCGGGGGAGTGAATGTTGCAGGCCACTGCCCGGGATGCAAATCTGCTGGGGTTTCCTTAGACAGAAAAACTTTTTAACCAATTTGAATAAATAATTTAACTCTGACTGCACTGTTCAATGGTTTTTAGGACTAATTGGAATGTATTTGGTCGGGACTTTTGTGGAAGGGGCCTTGAGACAACATGTGTTGTGAATTGGCGCTATTTAAATAAAAACTGAATTGAATTGAATTGAATTGAAAAGCATTACACAGCACTAACATTAGCAGAAGGCATGATGCTACTGCTATCAGAACAGGATGTCATATCAACAAATGATAAATTCATGTCTAAAATAAAGTTTGTTGTCATTTTAGTGTTATTTGCAGCTTACCGCTTTGCTGTATACATCGTTTCCATAGGCAGAAGGAATTGACCCCCTAAATCAGATTAAGTCTTTCAGCAAAACCTTCTTCATACTGGGAGAGGTTGCTGAAGGCACTCGTCCTTAAAGTGGGGAGAAATAGGAATTTCCCCACTGATATGCGAACATTTCCATGAAAAATAAAATTTAACCAGGCACTTTAAAGAGGTTCTGATGCTGGGGGACAATGTCATAGATTGTGTGGGTTAATAGACTCAACAACTGAACCAAACTTATCCTCTTTCAGCGTAAGCATACTTGAGCTTGGACTGCAAGATCACAGTGAAAATTAAATGTTGCAGATACGCAAAATTGAAGAGCCGGACGTCCATGACCTTATTTAGCTGTTCCGCAGCAAATACTGTGACGTAACAGTTGGGAAAATGTAACAGAAGATAGAGAAAACTGAACGGACTGAAAAATACGACCTAAACAGGATATAAAGATATTTTTGCAACACCTGGAGAGACTAAATTCAACTTTTCTGCACTCCTACAGACTCTAAGTACACAACAAAATGTATTTAAATGCTAAAAAAGTACCTCATTGATTTTCCCAGTCCAAACAAGTTTCAGTTGGCATAGTTTATGCATTTTTTTGCTAAGCTGCTATCACACTGTTTTTGTATCTTGCATGTTGTGAAAAGTTTGCTGATACACAAATCAGCAGGGTTGAATTTATAATGTTCAGCTGTGTCATGGCCGGGGATGTTACTTTTTTTAATATGCATATATTTAAAGATCAGCTGACAATCTGGGAATAATTACCTGATCCCAAGTGGTCAGTTTAATATTAGACAAATTATTTAGAGTGATGGCTGAAGTTTCAGTGTCAATTATCACACGTTCCCTGGTGAGTAAAGTCTCTACATTGGTGTGATATCAATTGTTGCTGCAGCAGTGGTGCACATGTGCTTTAAACCTGATGTGTTGGATTTAGGACACTTTTGATATGTCAAAAAAAAATCGTGTGCCAGGGGTTTTTTTTATGTGGTGTAAAATATGAAATGAAATAAAGTATTTTTTAAAATTATATATATATATATAAAAAATATATAATATATATTTTATATATATATTTTTAGTATATATTTTATATAAAATTATATATAAAATAATATAAAATTTTATATATGGGGTGTGTGTGTGTGTGTGTATGCTACATTGTTAAGGGCATAGGAAGGCTGATGTCGGGGCATATTTCTTTTATGTTTTTCTAATCAATTAAAACAAGGACCAATACACAAAATTGTGACAAGGGAAAGGGCAAAAAAGTCATCTGAGTTCTTTATAAATTTTCGTGTTCACCGATGTGGAAGACGAATGCTCAGATTTTCTTAAGTTTATATAAGCTCTTCTTCACTGCACCGGTGATGGCGTTTAGCCATTTCGTGACATTGCTGTAATGGAACTGCGCAGGTTAGATAAAGTTGCATTACAACAAACATACATAAAGATGGAGAACATTTATAAATCTTTCAATAATTTGCTTCAGCATTCAGTTGTAGAATCTACTGAAATTTTAAATATGCCCCAAGGAGAACAACTTGAACTTTCTGCCAGAGTACCACTTAAAGCATACTTCACTTTTTTCCCTTAAATACTCTGCGGGAGTCTCTGGCATGGAAATCTACCAATGATATTCCTTTTTTTTTTCAAAAAATGGTAGGAGCAATGTCCTTTGCTTCTACGATAGACCTACCATGCCAGTCCTGAAGTTTCTAATCATGTTGTAATCTTACAAACAAAATGACAACTCTGTAGTAGGAAATATACATGAAGTCAGAAGCTATCCACCTATTCACCCTAGTTAATTCTCATCAGTCTTTACTGCAGCATAAGGAGAAGAAAACAGACACCTTATGGGGAGTTAATACTGTAGCTCTCATAAGCCACTAATGTGAGTAATATGCAAATCCTTCATCCTACGCTGTTGATTACACAGTGTACAACACTGAATCATAGTGCGCCTGAATATATATCCTCTCAGGGCAATAAAAGCTGCCACAGATGTCCACAGGGAATATAAATATAACATTTGTTCTACAAAAAGCTCCTTCACTTACTGTAGCAATGAGTAACTGAAAAGGCCTTGACAAAAATTTCTACTTGAAAGCAAGGCTGCAGAGAGGTTGGAGAAAAAAGGAAAGAATGAAAAAATGCTAAATGATTTATGAAATGTGTGCCTGCTCTTGAAATACAAAATTATGCGGTTCGCCAAAGGTCAGACTGACATTCAGAAATTACAGTTGAGTCACTTTTAAACAAAACTATATATTTTTTTTGTCGTAATTCTTTCATCAGTGATGCTAGCTAAATCATTTCCGAATTTCTTTTTGTCTTGTCTTTTCATGCTTTATGAAAACTCATTAAACATAGATTTTGAAATTTAAACATTTCATAGCTTATTGATAACTTATAACTTTTCTAACTGTTTAAAATAATGTCTGTTTGCTAAAGATTTTTTTAGACATTTCTTCTTTTACTTTCTTTAAAATCTGAACTTTCTGCCTCTTTTCCCATTGGGTTCACGTTGCCATCGTTGAGTTGGACCTGAGGTCCTGAGGGCTGGCATTTGTCACCGGTCCTGTTCATAACTTTCATGAACACGATTTCTAGGCGCAGCGGATTTCATCTCTGCTTTTTGCGTAAGAAGTGGTTCTGCTGGCTCCCTCCAGACAAGACCTAAAGCATGCAATAGGGTGGTTCGCAGCCGAGTACAAAGAGGCGGGGAGGAAAATCAGCTCCTCCAAGTCTGAGACCATGGAAAACGGTGGTTTGCCCTCTCTAGGTCGGAGGGGAGGTCCTGCATCAAGTGGAGTTTAAGCATCTCGGGGTCTACGTTACCACCCTCACCTACAGTCAAGAACTCTGGGTTATAACGGAAAGTATGAGATCCCGGAGTAGAGCCGCAGCTCCTCCACGTTGAGAGGAGTCAGCTCAGGTAACTTGGGCATTTGTTTCAAACGTGTTTCAGATACGTCCCACAGGGACGGCCCAGGGGACTATGTCTCACGGCTGTCCTAGAAACACCTTGGGCTCCCCCAAGAAGAGCTAGAGGAGGTGTCTGGGGAGGTCTCTGCTGAGCCTCCGGCTCCGGTATGAGTAAATTCTGAACTTTAGTTATGCTAAGAGTACTATGCATTGAAACTATTTATAAATTCTGGATGATGATGTCATGACTTTGTGAAAAAGTTAAGCTCACAATGTCTGAATTAAATTGAGGGACACCTGTGGTTGTATTTTAAGGCAACACCTCAAACATGCTGCTTCCTTGTGTGACATCATGGGAAAGTCAAAAGAAATCAGCCAAGATATCAGGAAGAGTATTGTGGAACTCCACGCATCTGCTAGATCCTTGGGTGCAATTCTGAGATGACCACAGATGCCACATTCATCCGTTCAAACAATTCTGTGTAAGTAGCTGGGAAATATCCAGCCACTAAACTATTCAGAAATGGGTTCTGTGTCTCATAGATGAAGGTCTTTTGATGCAAAATGTATCAACCCCAGAAAAAAAGCAAATGACCTTGTGTCACTATCCACAGTGAAACGACTTCAGCACCAAAACCGCTAAGGCCAATCAGCAAGGAAGAGGCCATTGCTCCATAAGCAATATAAGAAAACAGATCATTGTTTGAAATTGCAGTAAGGGACAAAGACCTTAGCTGCAATGATGAAACTGATATTGTAGTGTTTGGCCACAATGACCATTGTTATATTTGTGAGAAAAAGCGGGAAGTTTGCAAACTTGAGAAGGCTGTGCTTGCGTACTTCATGAAATAGATGGTATCATGAGGAAAAAACATTATGCGGAAATATTGAAGCAACATCTCAAGACATCAGCAAGGACGTTCATCTAACTCCTAACCCTGGGAGCAAATGTACAATGACTTTAGCATATAACCAAATTAGTTAGGAAGTAGTTTAAGGTCCAAAAAGTATCTTTTGAAGTACCCAAGTATCTTTTGAAGAATCCACTCCGATGTTGTGGAGTGGATATCAAAGCCCTGAACTTATTCCCATGGAACATTTATGGGTAGATATAAAAAGGCTTGTGTGAGCAAGGCGACCTACTAGCCTGACTCAGTTACGCAGGCTGTAACATAAAGAAAGTCAAAAACAATTCTGTAAAATAAATGTCCAATGATTCTGGCATTGAGGAAATAGAAATAATGTTGGTAGTATCAATGAACCTAAAACAGGAAAAGTCTATTCTGATTTTTTATGTCAGTGGGAAAGAAATGTGTGCCTTTTGATAAAGTATTAAAAACTAGTTACGCTTCATTTCATCACTTACCACATGTTCTAATATAACATACATGGCAAATTAGAGAACAGTGTGCAAGCAGCTTTAAGTGGATGTTGGTGCTGCCATGCTATGCTACTAGTGCTATTTGCTTTGTGAATGAGAAGCTGCAACAAAGCAGACAGCAGTTGTAAATGATGTGCAGAAATGGTACTAATTTGCTATTCAATTTTTTCTAAAATTTTCACATTTAAATTAGAAACAACCATATAAATCTTTGGCTCCTGCACCTTTAAACTGACACACAGATAACTGTAGAAATGAGAGATTAACAGGATAACAAATTATTTAAATGGCTCTTCAAGTCTGAAAAGAAAAATCTCTAGTTTTGTGTTGAGTTTGCTGGTGAAAGAGTAATTTTGGACTTTCTCTTTAGAAACCTAGGACCTCTCACATGTCCTTATGTTCTCACTTCTCTGTGTTCTTGTTTTCTCAGCTGAGTGAGTGAATCATCCTCTCCAGCTACAGACTGGTCCAGATCAATGGAGATCTCCACATGGGTCCTCACAAAACTCCTCGCTCTTCTGCTTTGCTTTGCCATTGCCATGGAGACTCCAGCTAGCAGCTTTGCTACAACTTGTCATAGACACATAGAGGTTTGTACTGAGAGCACATGCAACAACACTGCTTCAGCTGTTAAAAAAAGAAAGATATTCTCTCCCCTGACTGTCCTCCTCATTGCCTCACTGCCCTTCACCTTCTTCCCAGTCAAGAATGTTTAAAGTTAAGCCTCATTATCTGTGCTGGATAACAGCTTCCTAACTAGCTCACTGTGTGACAGTAAAGGTTCAGAGGGAAACTGGGGTGAGCTGAGAGACACACAAGGATGTTTACAAGACTCAGAGCATGTAAAACAAGCCGAGTGAGTAATTCAAAGCTTTCAGTAATTATGACTAAACTGTGCAAGCAAGCTCTTGTAATGTCTTGAAAAACAGCTGTAAGAATTTCAAAATATATTTAAAATATTTTTATTAAAATTAATACAAGAAAACAACTAATCCAAGAAGCAAGTGAGTAAAATGTAAAAAAATCTACACCACCACCCTCTCTTCTCCCCGCCCACTAATGTTTGCCCAAAATTTTCTAAGCAGGCCTTGGATAAGATTTTGGTGGAGTTAATTTAAACTAGTTGGTTTCTTAACATAGACTCAGTTTATGATAAAAATGGGTGACAAATTTTTAATAGGGTTGAGGTTAGATTTTTGGAAAGGTTGTTCCAGAATCTTCATCTTAGCACTGTTTATCAAAACTAGATTGGATGTGTTTGCGATTATTATCCTGTTGGACCACCTAGCTCTGCCCAGGTTTCAACCATCTAGCTGTTCATTTAAATGGAAGTTGCAGAATCCTTCCTCAATTTGCCATCCACTTTGTGCATTGTACCAGTACTACTGGTGATGAAACAACCACTATTAATGTCATTGTAGCAGTGTAGTAAAGTCTTTGTCTAGTCTCATTATAAAAGTTCTCTCTAGGAAACATTTGATTGCCCATGTGAGCAGCTGCATATTTCAATCAAACTTGAGGTGCCAATTTTAGAGCAGGGCCTTTTTTCTTATGGTCAGCGCCCTCTCAGTCCCTTGGTGTTGTAAAACTCGCTTCACTCACTGGTTTTCCAGCAGGTTCAGTTTTGTTGCAAGCATGAGCCTAGGTGAATTCTGGGTTGTTCTGGACATCCTGACTCGCTTCCTTTTATCTCCTTGGGACAGATCCAATCCTCTTCCAGACGTTGCCAAAGTGGGGACACATCTAAACAATTTAGAACTGCCTATAACTGTTTGAACCGATAATCTTGGATTTTGCATTTGTTTAGAAATGTTTCCAACGACTTTCCTGACTTGTGAAAATCAAAAGTTTTCTTCACTGACTACTTTGAACTTTGCATTGTTCTAAGTATTGCTCAGTTCAATAAGTGCTGTTTTACACAGGCAATAATAATAACTAAACTACCAAGTGCAATCAATTATACAAACAAAACTTAAGTTAAAAAATCTTGGCCAGTTAAAAGACACAAACAATTCTGCACCTTGGTTAAAGATGTATGAATAATTATGATCCTGTATGGGTTAGACAGATATTGACAATAAATTTAAACATGTACACTTTATTCTTGTTTTTACAAATCATTGAACTTTTTCCACCTTGGGAAAAGAGCAGTTCATATAATTGATTTAAAGCCCAAAATAAAATTAGTATTAATGTGACATTTATGCACAGAAAGCTTCTTACCAGAGCTATATAAATTTCTACACCTTGTTGTTTCTGGTGTGTCTTATGTAACAGCAAATGTAAAAGTGTGACTGAAACACAGTTTGCCTTGTCCACACAATCCAGGAGAACAAATCACCATGCATACCAGTTATAACAGGCTTTGGGTTCAAAACTGTGGAACAAGAAAATACTACTGAAAAGTGTTTGCTTGACAGATATATGTTTTAACGTGTTTCATATCTCTGATTTAGACGATCTTATAGCATATATTTCCTTTGCTGAATGACTCATGCGTTCCACTGGGTTTTGAAATTTGTCACACTTGTCTTGATTTCTGCTGATAATTTATAGGAGTAATGTAAATCTCTTACTCCACACTACTCAACATCAGGGAGTTTAGATATTCTTTATGATCATTCAAGGCAACATGTATGCAACTAAGCCACTTTTACTCTTGGCATCCACAAACACAGTTTTCTTGTTTCTGTTGAATTAGTTTAGACGTGATATACTTCATTTCTAAAATATCCACCTAGCAATGCTTTTATCTTTGCTATAATAAAACATATCACATATCACTGAGGATTGTTACAGTAACACATTATGACATATTATAATGATATCAGCTTCCTATTAGCTTTTAGGACCACAATACATTTTGAAATAATCACAACAATTTGTGTATAAAAAGGAAATCAGTTTGTTGATTTTCTAGACCAGAGACAGTCTGTTTTGACTTTTCACAAGTATTAAACAAAGAAAGCTTTTTTTTCCAACAAAAGCTTTTCTCACACCAATTACCAGTTTCTATCTGCGAATTGAAGGGATGTGAACATCTATTGAATATGTTTACTAACTATTGGCTGCACAGTAATCTTCTCTTTTCTTAAAGAACATTTTTAATCATAAAAGACAGTATTACATAATGCATAAATTGTTAAACATGAAATACAGTGTGAAAGTGTGAAATATGGAGGACATGCTGATTTTGTGCTTAACGATCACTGAGACAGAAGCCTAAAATAAACAAGAAATTGTGTTCCTACTGATATTTTGGTAATTTATGTTTGGTAATGAATTCCAAGTCTTCGAGGTTGAAAGGCCTCATTACCATCACAGATTCCTTTAAACCTAAATCTGCCTTTGGGTTTATCTTCATATTTCTCAAGATGAAAATTTCTTAGGGTCAACACTAAAATAAGGATAATTCTATGTCACATTAAACAATCAAGAAAAATGGATTCAAATACTTTTCTTTCTTAACACTATCTTTAGACTAGAGAGACACCAAAATTGTCATCAGTTAACCTGTTTTCATGTTCATAGTTTCAACAATATAACCACTCTATTAAAAATAGTCAGGTTTAGAGTTTATCATATTTTTCCACATTTAAAGTTAACTGATCATGGATTACTTAAAAAACCTTTCCGAATGTCTAAATTAGAAAAATAACAGCATGTGTATAAGAAAAAATTGACATGTATTGACAAGTATGCAGACATAAGTTTTTTTCAGCATAACAAGGTCATACAAACATTAATATTTTGGAGATTTAGGGACACCACTTGTGTTAGATAACAGGCTTTCATTACTAGTACTGAAACCTCTCAAATGATTAGGAGGAAGATTGCTCTGGTGGGTGAAAGGTCAAGTCTGATGTGTTTGTGTAAATTTTTAAATAGATTAATAGAAAAGTTAATTACAGTGCCTTAAAAAAGTGATCAAAGTGCAGACAAGAGTGTGAAAGCAGCATGGTCAGTAGAATAATGCTTTTAATAACATAAACAGGTAAACTTACAGGTGTAGGCAGGACATGTAAACACAGGCAGGTCAAAGGACATTGAGCAGGTAGCAGCGAGGAGGAACCAGTGGAGAACAATGAAAACCAGAGTATAAATACTGGGGTAAGGTGGACAATGGAGCAATGAACAATGGGATCAGGAGAAACGTGGAGCAGCTAATGTAAAAGTGTAAGACAGCTGAAGAGGGGAGGCTAATTAACACAGTTGAACAGGGAATCCAGGGGAACTATAAAACATCTAAGTGAACAGAAATAAGTAAACAATGGGACTACCTAAAGATCATAAACAGGGAGCAACCAGATCTACGAGGAAATACAAACTAAAACATCTAACACAGGAATTCAAGGACGTAATCTAAACACAAGAATGAAAGATGAATCTAATCAACATGAATGAACTGAAACAGCAACTGAAGAACATGAGTAGAGAAAACAGACAAAGAACTCAAACTCAAAACCTGACACAGGCAGATTATAACAGTAGGTCAATGATCCAAAGCAAACCAGCAGGATCACTTGAATGATTCAAAAAAGTTGAAGGTTCTGAACTGACCCAGTCAAAGTCCAGACCTAAATCTAACTGACATACTGTGGCATGAAACAGACTGTTCATTCTTAAAACCCTCCCAGGGTGTCTGAATTAAAACCATTTTTCTTTTTTCTTTCTTTTTTAAGCAATCACAGAAGTGTAAGAGACATAAAAGGAGGCATGTAGCAGAGGGTTAAATGAAGGAATAAAGAAAAAAAACCAAAACATAAGAAAATTTTGTTGTCAGGTCCCAGATCTGTTGTGACAGTAGTTACTGGCAGCACCTTTATGAATTCAGACAGAACAAAGCAGAGCTGACTGGTGCATCTACAGGGGTTGGACTATGAAACTGAAACACCTGGTTTTAGACCCCAATAATTTATTAGTATGGTGTAGGGCCTCCTTTTGCGGCCAATACAGCATCAATTTGTCTTGGGAATGACATATACAAGTCCTGCACAGTGGTCAGAGGGATTTTAAGCCATTCTTCTTGAAGGATAGTGGCCAGGTCACTGCGTGATACTGGTGGAGGAAAACGTTTCCTGACTCGCTCCTCCAAACACCCCAAAGTGGCTCAATAATATTTAGATCTGGTGACTGTGCAGGCCATGGGAGATGTTCAACTTCACTTCCATGTTCATCAAAACCAATCTTTCACCAGTCTTGCTGTGTGTATTGGTGCATTGTCATCCTGATACACGACACTGCCTTCAGGATACAATGTTTGAACCATTGGATGCACATGGTCCTCAAGAATGGTTCGGTAGTCCTTGGCTGTGACGCGTCCATCTAGCACAAGTATTGGGCCAAGGGAATGCCATGATATGGCAGCCCAAACCATCACTGATCCACCCCCATGCTTCACTCTGGGCATGCAACAGTCTGGGTGGTACGCTTCTTTGGGGCTTCTCCACACCGTAACTCTCCTGGATGTGGGGAAAACAGTAAAGGTGGACTCATCAGAGAACAATACATGTTTCACATTGTCCACAGCCCAAGATTTGCCTTCCTTGCACCATTGAAACCGACGTTTGGCATTGGCATGAGTGACCAAAGGTTTGGCTATAGCAGCCCGGCCGTGACGGACAGTTCTGGTGGAAACAGGAGAGTTGAGGTGCACATTTAATTCTGCCGTGATTTGGGCAGCCGTGGTTTTATGTTTTTTGGATACAATCCGGGTTAGCACCCAAACATCCCTTTCAGACAGCTTCCTCTTGCGTCCACAGTTAATCCTGTTGGATGTGGTTCGTCCTTCTTGGTGGTATGCTGACATTACCCTGGATACCGTGGCTCTTGATACATCACAAAGACTCTTGGTCACAGATGCGCCAGCAAGACGTGCACCAACAATTTGTCCTCTTTTGAACTCTGGTATGTGACCCATAATGTTGTGTGCATTTCAATATTTTGAGCAAAACTGTGCTCTTACCCTGCTAATTGAACCTTCACACTCTGCTCTTACTGGTGCAATGTGCAATCAATGAAGACTGGCTACCAGGCTGGTCCAATTTAGCCATGAAACCTCCCACACTAAAATGACAGGTGTTTCAGTTTCATTGTCCAACCCCTGTACATTATGTACAGAACATCTGCCCAACTTGCTGCTCAGACATGATCTGACCTGAGAGAAAAAGCCTGAGGGCAATGGCAATCACTGTGAAGCAAAATAAGGTTTTTATAAAGTGACAAGCTCGACATTAGCAGTCCTTACAGCATATCACCACCATGATAAATGAAACATCCAGCATATTCATTCAGGCTCATCACCAGAGGCTTGACAGCCCCAGATGAGAAATGGAGATTGGAATGAGTGAATTTCTTTGTGACTCCATTTATTGTGTGTGTGTGTGTCAGCTCTCTTCCTAAAGCAAAGTCATTTATTTATTCTCAGAGGATGGGGTTACAAGCTCTTTTTGATGACAGTCACAAACCGCTTGCAAAATAAAATTGTTATTTTCCGTCATGGTGAAGCCTCAAAGCGTTACATGCCAAATGTGTCAACTGTCACTCAATGAGGATATACTGCATGAGAAAATCCAGAACACATGCCTAAAAATATAAATGATGAAAGGAAATGAAAAGCTGCAGAGATTATCCCAGCCAATCAATCTGAGCTGATTAATAAAACTCAGAGGAATTATAAAGATTGTATCCCGTTTTTCAAATACATTTACTTTATGCTGAAAATATTTCCTGTTTCCAATGAAGATTACAGCATCTGTGCATGTTCAGCAACAACATAATTACTTCATTATTACTGTGTTAGCTCCTTTCTGCCTCCAACACAGCTCTCAATGGGCATGGACACTTGACCTTTGTGGGTGTTTTGTGGTGTCTGCTACTGAGACATTGACTGTGCAAACTTTATGTGGGTTTTAGAGCCTGAGAGGATCAAGTCTGTTCCAACGCTTACCGGATGGTTAAACAGCCTGGGATCTGGGAGCTTTGGACCAAATAGTGCACCGGCCTCCTTGGGAAGATTGCTTTCCATTCTTTTCAAAATGTGGCCAACCTGTTCAGGTTCCCAGGGTGTCAAGTACCCCAATTGCTGAAAGATACACAGGGATGTACCAACTGGAGCTTTATCATACTACATTAAACTCAAAAAACGCTCCCAAGCAAGGACTTTAAGTCATCTTAGAACAGACAGATTTTTCAGCTCCTTCTCATTATTAACTTTGACTTAATCCATTTATAATTAATTCAGTACATATTTCACAGTTTTTGACTCCATGGTAAATTGTCTGTAAGAGGTCTTATAAAAATCAATCTTTATTGAGTACCTACTGCATTAGGACCTCACTTCTTCTGTAATAATTTAAAATGTTTGAGCATTCAAAGAGAGGGATCTATCAACACTTCAAAGTGGGATTAAGATCCCATTTTGCATTTCAATCTCCTGGTCAAACCTGAAGTTATTCTTACTGTGAATAAACCAAAGTACTTTTCCCAAGCTTTTATTGGCATTTAGACAAGATTTTGGGATTGAAAAAGGGATTTAACCCCATAGGATTTTTTCTCTTACCTGTAAAAATAACAGATTGTTGTTGGTGTGCAGAAGTTGGGAATGGCCTAGGGCGCAATTCAAGCAAGAACTGGCTCTGCTGTCAAGAAACATTTGTCACCTGTTAAAAAATGAGTTTAGACAAATGTTTTGCTTCAAATACATTTCTTTGCTAAATTCTTTGACCTCTTTGTATTTGCAAACCTTGCATCATTTTTACTCCAAACACCAAACTAACTAACCTCATTTCTCAACGTAAATTTGTAAACTCTGTAACTAATTACAAGTATTTGGGGGGTTAGGGTTAGTGGTCTTTCTTGTAATGGGTGGTTCCAATTTAGACCTATCACATCACCAAATAATCTGTGCTCTAAATCTTAGAAAAAAAATCTTGTATACATATATATATATATATATATAATATATATATATATATATATATATAATATATATATATATACAATAACTGTTCCCAGCTTATCTCACTGATACATGCCTTTACACAAAGACAGCTGGTGGTTGCGAAACACTTGAGTCTGTGCCTGACAAAAACCCCATCAGCTCTGGCCTACTGCAATGAAATTACTGTCTTTATCACAGTGTAATCACTTGGATTGTGCAGGCTCTTCTTTCACTGTCACACAGCCAGGGGAAATGGCTGCAAGTCTATTTTCGGGCTCTCTGCAGATGGAGGCTAGCAGTTAGGACCTTCTGTTTGAACAACTTTACATGTAATATCCCTGCTAACAAAAAAAAACTGCACAGTAAATGTTCATAAATGAAACTTCTGCAGTTTTGTATAAGCTTTTGGGGCCATAGATTCCATTCGTTTCCTCTATAAACTTAAGGGTTTATAGATCAAAATTTCTCAGGCTGAATTCCCACTTTGGACAAATTCCCAAAAGCTGTACCCTTAATATAGTAATTTTCATGCTGTCTTAACATGATTAATATCTTTACCATGCCTTTCGTTAAGGTTATTTTCCTGTCACAAGCAGCGGAACAGTGAGTGATGAGTTCATTTTCAGAGCAAAAGGTTGTGTTGGGAAGGACGTGGGCCTCAGTTTATTTGAAATGTAGATTCTGAACCGCTTCTGTTGCTCTTTCATCCTGTCCATGAAAAATGCATGCTGTGATCTCATTATCCTGTCCTCCTCTTGGAACGCTACATAAAATCAATTCAGGGCAGAGAAGGGGTGAGAACTCTACAGATTCCTCTTCTCCTTTCACGATGAGCCGAGAAGAGGCCCTACAAGTGGGGGCAAAGTGTGGTGGAGTGTGTGGCTGCACTAAGGTAGTGTTTTGGCTTGATTAAGTCATTAACTGTGAGCACTTTTTCAGTTTTAAAACACATTTGGTAGTTTCTGTTTCACACCATTTCACTCAAAGCATGCATAACGGTGCACTGAACTAAAATAAAATTTGAGTTTTAATATGAATCTGAGAGTTTTAGATTAGATACAGTGTGACTGAACAGGATCATATATAAGACATAACAAGTCAGATGAGACTGTATGTAATATAGTTTGAACTGGATGTGGTTCCTTGTTTAAAACCCTAGGAAAGACATTTGTTGTAAATTGGATGATGAGGTAATCAGAGATATAAAAAAGAGACTAAGAAATGAAAAAGTTGGAGCTCAATAACAATTTGGCAACTTGTAGGAGTAAATGTAGCTCTTAAGGAGAAAAATAACTGAGAGTAGTTTTTGTATGAATTATGAGAAAGAAATTATTTCATGCAGGAGAAAAATTTTATAATCCAAAGTCATGATACAGAAGTGAAATTTTCTGATTGATGATTTTGACCTTGTGAGTTAAAATGATTTACAAAACAAAGCCATAGCAATTAATTATCAGATATAAAACTGATGAGAATATTTAGTCATGGCTTCACAGTTTCTGCTGTGTTATGAGGCTCCTATTCAGGATACAACGAGGTCAGAAGATCTGACTTTTATTTTTCCAGCTGCAGACTTGAATGCAGGACTGTTCAGTTAATGTTAGATAATAATCCTTGCATTAGTCTTACTGATAATTATAAAGAGGAAGAAGAATGAAGAAGCAGATAAAAAGGATGCACATTTATAATATCTTGCAGGCCAAACAGGACTTTGCTGCACCTACACAATGGCAGCTTCCAGTTATTTCTCAAGCTATTTAGGAAGAAATGGGATAGGCTATGTTAGAGAGAGTTTCACCGAGACACACGAGAAAAAAATAGATTAACTGGTTTCATTCCTGCACTGCACAACAAAGTTACTGACAAGAAAAGGCAGGTTTTGTTCTTAAACTGAGCATGTGATGACAAAAACTTAGACCTTAATGTCCCTGACTTGCTAATGCTAAAGGCTGTATTCCTTACATACAAGTCCATATGCACCAGAGGGAGTTTTCCCCTCTTAAGAAAAATAATGACAGATCTTTTTGACTGATGAGATCAAGCAGGATTTGATTTGCTTTCCACAATAACAGTGGCATACTTCAATTATCTGTAAGCTCTCTAATGTGGCCTATATGGCCAGTTCCCTGTGCATTATGAGATTGGGAATTAGGAGGAGGTTAGCACCCCCCTGCACTGGGTAGGTAAACAGTGTTTACAGTGTGCCTCTTTCATGCAGGATTTCCAGTATTTTGAATTTTGGTTAAGTGCATGCCCGTGCTTGAAATAAGTCAAACTAAGACTACCAAACTATAAGTACACCCATTTATGTTCACCGAAGAAAAAGAGGTCCGAACTCTGTTTCAACTCCGGCACCGCAGAAAACGTGGCTTTTCTGCAAGAACCGCAACGTCACACATGGGCGGGTAGAGGATGCAGGAGGGAGCAGGAACAGAGCAGGAAGTGAGCAGCTGCCCGTAATCGACTGCTTACATCTGGTGAAAAAGGGAGGAAGACACCCATGCAATGAATCATGGGAAATTGCAGGTCACAGCCGACAAAACTTTGCTGTCTCACTGGAACTGCTGCAGTATTCTGGTCTACTGGAAGTAACAAAAATTAAACTGTGAACGTGATGAATGATAAAACTGAAGTGGTAAAAATGGAGGCGCTAAAATCACGGCAGTGAATGAAAACAAGAAACTTTAAATTTGATAACCTTAATATTTTTCACATTGATATGTACAGTACCTTGTTATCATTTTAATGACCTCCAAATTCACTGATTCTAATTTTCACAGAGGCAAAATTTATCACATGATGGTTTTTACAGCACACACTTTTAGCTTGTTCAGTATTTCACACCTTCTATTCATTTCAAGTAAGTTTTGTTACCTTGACCCCTGATAGTTTAGAGGATGGTACTGTTAGAAAGGCTTTATTATTTCTGCCTCACCTCATTGGTAAGAATGAACATGGATTACCTTAAGTGCAAATCAATGCAATCCTTAAAGGTAATCTTTCAAATTTTAAAGACAACAAATATGAACACTGAATAAACAGTACAATTGCTTTAATTATATTTTTTGTTCCTTTTAACTGCCTTTACTTAATTTTATAGAGCATATCCTTTTAAAACAATATTTTTGTATTATAGGGCCATGACCAACTATTTTCTTAATATGTTTGTTGTGTACTGTTCTTAACGGTTTGGTCAGATTCACTCAAAACAGAAAGAGTATGCTAGTTTTAACAGATGGACGTGTACATGCTTCTATATATAAATTATTTGATCCATTTACTTTGTAAAGTGCCTTGAGATTAAATTTGTTCTGAAGTGGCACTGTATAGACAGCAGAGGTGTGAACTCCGGTCATGTGACTTAGAATCGAGTGAGACTCAAGTCACAAATTTAATGTATTTAGAGTCGACTTGATTAAATTGACTCGGACTTTCAGTCAGTGACTGAGGACTTCACTTGACGTGACCCCTTTGACTTGAAAAGACTTGAAATCTTTCACTGAACAGAAAGTGTTTTATAAAAGAACAGTGCAGCCCTCTAAGCGCCTCAGGCCATTTGCCAATATTTCCTCCTCCTGTTGCTGCAAGAAGCATGCTGCATTTTAAGTGCTGTTTACCTGCTTTTCTTCTGCATCCTACGAGGACAGAAAAGACTAAAACAGGGGTGGAGAGGTCCTGTCATCCCACTCTTTTAGGGAGGCATGCGCAAACTTAGAAAAAGAAAAACAATGGGTAGGTTACTATGCAGCATGCCTGCGTACATTAGTGTTAATTCACTTTAAACAAGATTTTAAATCCAGACAAAAGCATGCGTCTTAGAGCGATTCTTAATTGCCAGTGTGGAGACAGTCACACCAGGGCTGCCAGCAGCTAAATCAACATTAATATGGGTTGTCAGAGCTGCCACAAATGTGTGGCCATTGTGTTGGGTGACGATCCAAGACACAGAGCAACCATGATGTTTTCGCTAAAGTCATAATGAAAGTTTTTTTTTCTTTAAAACAAAACTAACTAGAGCTGCACGGTGGCGCAGTTGGCGGCACTGTTGCCTTGCAGCAAGAAGGTCCTCAGTTGGACTCCTGGCCAGGGGTCTTCCTGTTTATGCATGAGTTCTCTCCGGCTACTCCGGTTTCCTCTCACAGTCCAAAAACATGACTGTTAGGTTGGTCTCTCTAAATTACCCTTAGGTTTGAATAAGTGTGTGCGTAGTTTTTTGTCCTGTGTGTGTGTCTGTGTTGCCCTGCGATGGACTGGCGACCTGCCTAGGGTGTAACCCGCCTCCCGCCCATAGACTGCTGGAGATAGGCACCAGCTCCCCCACGACCCACTATGGATGAAGCGGAAACAGAAAAAATATGCCCATGTTCTTTATAATTTACGTTTCATTTGTATGTTACAGATGCAATGACTGTGATGTTTCAGAGATACAGTTTAGATTTAATGACATAAAATAATTAAAAATTTAAAAATACTGGTTTATTTTTTGACATGCAAATTAAATTTAAATGTAATATGTTTATTATTTAGATGATCTGCTGTATTTTACAAAGTGTCACTTTTATATTTCTTGTATCAGTTAAAGTTAGATTTATTCATTTCAAGCCAGTTTTTAGTAAATTCTCACAACAAAAACAAATTGAACATAATTGCTTATTAATGCTTACACAGACTAGTTTGGAAAACATGAGTTCTGAAAACTAAAGTAGAGAGGCAACAACATCTAACTTCCTTTCGACATTTAAACTTACACAAACAATGATATATCAAAGCTAATGAAAAAACTAATGTATGCTCAATGTTAGCTTAACAAA
>JAHHUM010001106.1:0-40169 GCA_036173005.1 Crenichthys baileyi | reverse complement strand
AAAACACTGCTCTTTTTCTTCATTTGGTCTAAGGAGTAGGGTTGAAACAAACTGCAGAGAACATCCAGGCCTGGCTACAAATCAAACAGTATTTCTAACAGAACACCAAACCAGCAGTGAAACATGGAGGTGGCAGCATCATGCTCTGGGCTCAATGTTGTTCAGATGGAAATCAGATTTTTGTCAAGGTGAATGAAATTAAGAACAGTTCTAGATACCAGCTGGATTTGACCTAAAGACGTTGAGGCGTCTGCTAGAAAGCTCTTGGACCTACTGAGCCAGAGTTCAGAACTAAAGCTTGAGCTCTGCAGAGGAGAGATGTGGACTTCAGATGTCCTCTCACAGTCTGAGATATCTGGAGAACTTCTGTGGGTAGAATTGACAGATATGACCGGGTCCAGATGGAGGCTGAGAGACTCTTACCAAAGAGACTGAACTCTGAAACTGGATCAAAAGATGCGTCATATGTATATATATCTCTATATAGAGAGATATATAATATTATGTTTTTTTTTATCATTTTAGGATTAAATTGTTATTTTATTGTATTTGTTTCAATACTTTAACAACAGAACGGCCTCACCTCGGGTCAGAGGTCATTCCCAGGTCTGACTTGTGAGACAAACTGATTAATATTCCAAGAACTCACAATCAAATCTAATAAAAATGTTTAGAAATAAAATGCAACAAATCTCAGGAGGTCTATTTAATTTAATCTGTTTGAGTCTCTACATGTGAAATGCCAAAACCTACCTGCCTAAAAGTTGTAATTTTCCTCACACATACATCCATCTATCCATCCATTTTCTACACCCGCTTCTTCCGTACTGGGTCCCAGCAGTCGGCGAGGGACGTGGTCCACCCTGAACAGGTCGCCAGTCCATCGCAGGGACACACAGAGACATAACGGACAAACAACCATTCACACACCCACTCACTTCTAAGGGCAATTTAGAAAGATCAATTAACCTAACGGTTATTTGGGAGGAAGCCAGAGTACCTGGAGAAAACCCACACATCACACGACTCCATGCAGAAAGACCCCCTGGGAGTCGAACCCAAGACCTTTCTTGCTGCAAGGCAACAGTGCTACCAACTGCACCACCGTGCATCCCTCAAACATCTCGACACCCAAATACTCCTAATAACAAAGCGTGAAAATGCATCAGTTTGCAAACTTAAAATGTTTTTATTTGTGTTGAATAAGACGGAAACAACTCGAGGAAAGAGGAAAAAAACGCGCTTGGCAGCAAAAGAAATTTTCATCTCTGCTTTAATCCCAAGATTAGTTTCCCTCCACTGCTTCCTGTTCCATCAGTGATGATAATACTGCAAACATTCATGTGTAGCATGAAAATAATGCTGCAAGCTAAACACCGCTTTGTTTTCTGTGTTTCCATCTGCTGTGGTTTTACTGGGTTTCTGACTCACTTATCTGTGTTTTTTTCCAGCAGAGCGGCTCTGATTCTTCCCTCCAATGCCACCTCTTCCTCCTCCTCCTCCTCCTCCTCCTCCTCCTCCTCTCCCCCCGCCACCACTCGGCTGAACTCTGCCTGAACCTTTGCCTGAACCCTGCATGAACTTTCCTTAACTGACCTATTTAATCTACGCTGAGTGTAAAGCGGACTGTGTAAAAAAAAAGAAAGGAAAAACAGCGGTCCATGAGCAAATCCTCTGGCATGCTCAGGGTCAGCCCTGCAGAAACACCTGCTAATCACGTGTGTGAAGGACCACAAAGCGAAAGCAGCTTACATAAGAGTTGGAGGAAGGAGGACTGACAGCAGAGGGGGGAAGGAGAGCTGGAAAACAACTGCAGATGAACGGAGAGGAACCCTCAAACTGGGCAAACGTTTTATTTCTGGGTCTCAGGTGATGAAACGTTCCCACAGAGAAACAAACAGAAGGTATCAGTTAGTGGTTCTCAGAGCGATCCAAATAAAGGCCCAAACAGTGAGTAACAGTAACCTCAACACAGCATAGAAACATCTGAAAACGGAGCAGCGGGTATATATGATGCTTTGTGAGCTCCATCCTGCTCCATGATGCTTGGTCAATAAAACAAAACATCCTAGTCTGCTGGAAGTTTGGGACAATAAATCCCAGCGCCGGTGGACATGGAGAACATCAGGAGATACATCACAGTAACTGTGAGCCAGTTGGATCCAACATGTTACCACCAGCAGCTCTGGAGGTGCAGGTTAAACCCAGCTGTCTCTCTGCTGTGCACGGCTGAATGTGGCATGTAAATAAATACATGCGTGTACCACGTCAGGCGACATGTTCCTGGTCTGCAGGAGAAAACTGGAGAACCCTGAGGAAGCATCCAGAGGAACATGGAGAACTCCGGCTGAGAAAGAACCAATCCTGGGCTGTTCAATGTCAAAGATGTTTGATTTCAAATTAAGAGCGGATGTTTCAGAACTGCTGGCCTGGTAGAACCGGACCAAATAATCCAGAATCAGATTTAAAGCAGGGACAGAAACTCCAGCTCCACTCCAGACATTCCCTCCAGTTCAGCTCAGTAAATTCAAAAGTTTTTATATAAACTGTAATAAGTTTGTAGACCTCAACTGTTCAACCCTAAGAAGCTCCTCAAATTCCCTGAAAAATAAACGTATAATCTGTACATAATCTGTAGGAACTTGTTACCACTAACCAGATTTGTGCCACTGGGGAACAAGCTGATAATTGACTTTCAGGAACACAGGTTAGGTCGATGATCTCACCTTTTAGGTGTTCCTGTCAGCTCCAATAAAGCCCATCTTGATTTTCATTAGCTGGTCTTTCTGGTCTGTCAGTAAGGGACTGTTGGACGGTAAAAGGTCCAAACAGTTTGGGCATATTTGACATCATGTTCCTTTGAGCTTCTCCAGCTGATATAAAACTAACATCCAGATTTATAGACCTTGATGGTGAAAGATTGCGTGAAACAGGTAAGCTCTGCTTTAAGAGCAGCTTTAGCAGTGCTACATTAATAACTGGGTTTCCCTCCTTGGCAGAAAGATCTTCCATCAGGTGTTTGTGCTAAATGGTAATGTGTATTTTCTGGAGGGTCTCCCAGCATGAACGGCTCGTTTAGGGTCACACCAGGGCTTTAGATGCTGAGCTCTTGGAGTAGTTTTGGTAGGCCGGTCACTCCTAGGAAAATTAAGGTCAGCAACATTGGAGGATTTTCCTGCATGTTGATCTTGGTTCTTCTCCGACCACCTGGATGAATTGGTGATGCTCTCTCGGAGTAATTTTGGAGGGCTAGTCACTCCTCCCTCAGTCTGCCCAAACAAAGCACAGGTCATCAGCAGCTGGAGCTTCCAGACGAGGAGACATCATGAGAGACTGATCAGCCAATCAGAGGTGGACTTTGGATGATGTCCAGGGTGTGTCTGGTTCAGCCGGCATAAAAAGGATCCTGTTATGTTTTCTTAACCACGTTCTGTAGCCCAGAGAGGGATCTAAAATGTCAACCAATGAGTAAAGTTTCCTAATCTTGGATTATCGTAAAGCTTTCTGAAAACAGGAATTCAAGGACAGTCTGAAGAGGCTTTGAGGAAAGCTGTTCATGTAGGTGAAGGATCAAATCTTTGGTGTTTGTGTAAATTACAGAGGTGATATGACCCACTGCCCTGGGAGCAGAGGTATTTCCAGGGACTGAGGCATCAGGCTTGATCCTCTTGAATGTCTGCAACAAACACCATGTTAAAACAGATGAAATTTTTTTGGCCCAAGGGTTTTTATTTCTGGTACCAGATCCCCTTCAGAGGTAGTTTTAAAATGATGGATTTGGGGGGCCCCTTTGTCTCGTCGTACTTGTTTGGGCCCAAACTTTTTTTTAAGGGCTCGGTTAAAAAGAAAACCCATAAAGCTTTTGGTTTTAGAAACACCCACAGTGGTCAATTGCTCTGAAAAAACCCCTCCCGGGAAAACGACAACTGGTGGACAGAGGTGGTGTTTCAGGTGGCTGAAATGGCTGTTAACGGTTAGCTTCACATTCACATTACATGGTGTTTTAAGGTAAAACAGCAGTATGGTCGTCGCTGCAGGGGAACTAAACAGAACCGAATAAAAAAGAATAACTACATTTCACCAACAAAGGGCTAGAAGAACTTAAAGGGGTTTCTTTTTTAAACTAACAGTAAAAACAGATGATGGGGAAAAAAAAAAAAGGTGTACTGGAAAAAAAAAAGCTTCATGTCAGGTGCTTTTTTAAAAAACATTATAAAAACAGGTAGCTTTTTTTTTTAAAAATAGCTCACCTTGAAGGATGACAAGCAGAACTTAAACATCACTGGTTCCGATAAAAATAGGCTGATGTCCAGATCCAGCTGCCTGGTGCCTTCATCCAACCACAGTTGCAACATGGGGGGACATGGAACCCAGAAGCCCGTCCAGCGAGAGGAGATTTTTTTCTAACAGTTGACCCCTTTTTTTTGGTGCCCCAATTCAGGGTACAAAGTCGGTAAACCCTTTTTTTTGTTCACTGCATGTGTTTACTTCTCTGAATGAAGGGTTCCTTGGTTTAATTCAGATCTGCGTACTTTAAAGCACAATGTTAGAAAATTGGAGAGAAAATGGCGCTCTACACACCTAGAGGATTCCTACTTAATCTGGAAAAATCCTACTGTTGTATAAAAAGACACTTAAACCAACCCTAGAACAGCTTATTTCTCTCCCCCCAATAGAAGAGAACAAGAAAAAATCCTAGGTTTTTTTCTTTTAGTACAGTTGCTAAACTTACACAGAGTCATAGCTTTTGTTGAGCCATCCATTCCCTTTTAGCTCTCAGCAGTCATGACTTTATGGGATTTTTCCCAAAAAAAAATTTTTTTCCTTTTAAAAATAAAATCTTTTGACAACCCTTCCCAGAGATGATTACTTCATCCTCAAAAGTGAGAAAACATTGGAATTACTGTAGAACCTGATCTGTGTTTTGGGACTGGTTTTTGATCCTGTGGAGCTTCCTGAGTTATCAGAAATATTAGCTTCATCTAAACCTTCCCAACTTGTATGTTAGACCCCAAACCCCAACCAAATTTTTTTTAAGGAAGTGTTTCTTTCTGATTATCAGCCCCATTTTAGATATGAGTTAATCTATCTTTAGTAAATGGATATGTACCACAGGCCTTTTAAAAGGTAGCTGTAATTAAAAAACCTTTTTCTTAAGGAAAAAAACCTTTTTCCCTTGATCGAGATGACTTAATAAATTACAGACCGATTTCCAGTCTTCCATTCTTTTCTAAAATTCTTTTAAAAAAATAGTTTTCTAAACAAATGTGTGAGCATTTACACCCATGGGCCCCTGTTTTTAAGAGGGTTTTGTCAGGTTTTTGAGCTCATCATAGCACCTGAAACAGCCTTCTGAAAGTCACTAATGATGTTCTTATTGCCTCAGATAATGGGCTTGGGGTCTGTACTGGTTTTTGTTAGATCTCCAAAATGCTGCATTTTTATACAGTCCACCATAAAAAAAAAATTTCTCTTAGAAAAGGCTGGAATATGCTGTAGGGGGATTCCCGGGAACAGCGCTAGGCTGGTTTAAATCTTATTTGTCCTGACAGATTCCAGTTTTTTCATGTAAATGATAAATCATTTTAAACAAAAATTCAAAAAAAGGATTAAATTGGGAAGGGTACCCACAGGGTTCAGTACTTGGGCCCAATTTTTCTTTTAAAATATATATATGCTTCCAATAGGTCAAATTATCAGGGGCATAGAATAAATTTTCCCCTGTTTACGCTGATGATTCTCAGCTTTACTTTTCCATAAAACCTGAAAGACCCCCAAAACAGTTAGAATAGACTACAAGCATGTCTTGAAGATAATAAAACTTGGATGACTTAAATTTTTTTTTTTTTTTTTGCTTTTAAATTCAACAGAAAAGAAAATTTTCTCTTTTTGGACCGGAGTCTTTAAAAAAAACTGCTTAGTCAATCACTTACCCAGGATGGCATTAAAAATTGACCTCCGGTAAAAAATTAAAAACCCTTGGTGTTTTTTTTTGACCAGGACATGTCTTTAAATCCCATATTAAACCAGGTTTTTAGGATTTCCTTCTTTTCCCCCCCCCCCCCATCTCCGGAAAATTGCCCCAAAAAAAAAAAAATATCCTATCCAGGAGTGACGCTGAAAAACTAAATAAAGCATTTTTGTTTCTTCAAGGCTGGCCCATTGTAATTCTTTACTATCAGGATGTCCACAAAAAAATGCAGTTAAAAGCCTTCAGCTGATTCAAAAATGCTGCAGCAAAAGTTCTGATGAAAATTTAAAAAGAGAGATCATATTTCCCCTACTTTAGCTTCCCCCCTTCATTTTGGCTCCCTGTTAAATCCAGAATAGAATTTTAAAAATTCTCCTCCCCACATATAAGCCCCCTTAAAAGATTTAGCTCCATCATACATCAAAATTTTGATTTTTCCATATGTTCCTAACCAGAGCACTTCGTTCTCAGACTGCAGGTTTTACTGGGGGTTCCTAGAGTCTCTAGAAGTAGAATGGGGGGCAGATCCTTTTTATTTACAAGGGCTCCTCTCCTGTTTGGGAAACCAACTCCCAGTTTTAGTCCGTGAAACAGACCCCGGGCCTACTTTTTAAAAGGCTAGGCTTAAAAATTTCCAATTTTTGATAAAGCTTTTTAAATTTTGTTGGCTTAGGTTATGAGGGGGGGAGCCTTCCTCCCCCCTCCCCTGTTGGATGGAGTAGGGGGGTCAAAAGGTTTTTGGGCCTAATCCAGCTCAGTTTTGGTTTTAGGGGGCAAAAAACACCCTCCATTTTTTTGCCCACCTGTATGAACCCCTCTCTTTTTCCAATGGGGTTTTAAACAGTCGAACAGAAAGAGGTTTTCCCAAAACCTTGTGGGGTTTTTTGTATTAAAAAATGACCATCAGTGGGACCCTTTTGTGGGGTGCCTTGACACGACCAAAATTTTTGGGAAATAAGTGCCGTTTTAAAAATTTAAAAAATCTGAACTGAAACTTTCTCGTGGGAGTTATTGCTGCTATAGGCTTAGGCTGCTGGGGACATAAAGACCACTTTCACCCTCTCCGCTAAAATTTTCCCACGGGCCTACTCTCCAATTTTTTCATTATTTTTCGGGTTTTTTTTCAGCTTTTTAAATTTTTGTTTTTCTCTTTTCTTTTTTTCTTCCTTAGAAGCTCAAAACCCCGGCCTGACTCTGGGGTCTACCTTTTGGACACCTTTCCTGGGGAAAAAGCATCGTCCCCCAAGCTTCTGCTGGCAACAACTTAATGCTCCCCTCCCTACCCCATGATCCACATAGGCCCTGGGCCTTTCAGTGTTTAAACCCCTTTCTCTCTCCTAGACATAACTACTGACTGAGCTTTTTTCTGTAACTAAAAATCTATGGTTCCTTCCTTTCAGACTCTAAACATTGAAACTGGCTCAGAGTTTTTCTGTTTTTTCTTTCTAGGTGAAACAACCCAAAGGAGCGTACATCCATTAACAATTTTACTTTTTCCCCTTCCCCAATAGAAAGTACTCCTGGATCATTGCTTCTTTTTTTTCTCTTTGTGTCCCCCTGGGTCTGGTTTTCTCTAAAAACCCCCAGTCGGTCGCTTTGCAGATGTCCCGGGTCACACTGACCCGGTTTTTGGTTTTTTGGTTTTTGGGTGGAGGTTTCTTCTTGTTTTTAAAAAGGGGTTTTTTTTTCCTCTCCACTGTCGCTACATGCATGCTTTATTATGAGGGGAAATTTGCTGCAAAGTCAACGTCACTGACTGTCCACTGTCTCTACATGGGTCATCCAGGAGGAGTTTATGCTGCAAGTTCCACTGACTGGATGCAATTGGCCCGGGGTTTTTCCCTTAGACAGAAAAACTTTTTATCCAATTTTTAATAAAAACTGAAACTGACTCGCACTGTTCAATGGTTAGGAAAATTAATTGGGGAATGTACAGGGGTTTGGACAATAAAACTGAAAAACCTGTCATTTTAGTGTGGGAGGTTTTATGGCTTAAAAAATTTGGAAAACCAGCCTGGGGGAGCCAGTCTTCAAAATTGATTGCACATTGCACCAGTAAGAAGGCAGAGTGTGAAGGTTCAATTTTGCAGGTAAAAAACACAGTTTTTTCTCAAAATATTAAATGCACCCAACATTATGGGTTGACATACCAGAGTTTTAAAAGGAGGACAAATTTTTTGGTAAACGTCTTTTGCTGGGGCATCTGTGACCAAGACAGCCAAAAAAGTCCCTTTTGTGATGTATCAATAGCCCCCCGGTAAAAACCAGGGTAAATGTTCCCATACCACCAAAAAGGACAAACCACATCCAAAAAGGATTAACTGTGGACGCAAGAGGAAGCTGTCTGAAAGGGATGTTCGGGTGCTAAAAACCCAGATTTAATCCAAAAAAAATAAAACCACGGCTGCCCAAATCACGGCAGAAAAAAATGTGCCCCTCCAACTCTCCCCGTTTCCACCAGAACTGTCCGTCGGGAGCTCCACAAAGGGTCAAAAATACACGGCCCCGGGGCTGCCCAAAAGCCAAACCTTCGGTCACTCATGCCAATGCCAACCGTCGGTTTCCAATGGTGCAAGGAGTGCAAAAACTTTTTGGCTTTGGACAATGTGAAAAAAATGTATTGGTTTCTCTGATGAGTCCCCCTTTTTAACTTTTTTTCCCCCCCATCCAGGAGAGTTTTCGGGGGGTGGAAAGGGCCCCCCGAAGGGGGGACCACCCCAAAACTGTTGCATGCTCAGAGTGTAAACCCGGGGGTGGATCAGTGATGGTTTGGGGGGGCCATAAACATGGCACTTCCCTTGGCCCAATACTTGTTGCTAGATGGGCGCGTCACTTTCCAAGGGCCTATTTCCCCAAAAAATTCTTTTAGGACCATGTTGGTTCCAAATTGTTTTTTTGTTTTTTTTTTTTTTTTTTTTTTTTTTTTTTTTTTTTTTTTTTTTTTTTTTCTTTATATCACGTAGTGACCTGGCCCTATCCTGCAAGAAGAATGGGCTTTTAAAACCCTCTGACCAGTGCAGGACTTGTATATGTCTTCCCAAGACGAATTGAAAAGCTGTATTGGCCGCAAAAAAGGCCCTACAAAACCATACTAATAAATTATTGTGGTCTAAAACCAGGTGTTTCAGTTTCATTGTCCAACCCCTGTATGTACCTGACTTTTGTGAAGTGCCTTGAGACAACATGTGTTGTGAATTGGCGCTATATAAATAAAACTGAATTGAATTGAATGTAACGTAAAGAAAATGTACTGAACCGAACCTTTAAAACTGAAGTACGTACCGAACGGATTGTTTTTGTGTACCTAGCGGTGCGGCACCACAATCTGAGCTCCAGACAATGTCAGGAGGCAGGGTATGAAAATATGGCGTTCAGTAAAGCGCTGTTTCACAGTTTTTAATGAATTCATCCCTGGCTAAAAATGGGAAATGTTCTGATACATAGTTGATGACATACAGAAGGACTGCGGGCCACCTGCTGACTGATCTCTGTTATCCTATTACTATTGATTATCTAAGTTAACTAATCTATCTGATTAAACAACACTTGTTTCATTTTCTTCACAATTACTTATGTGTGTCAGTTATGGAAGTGTTTACCTGGGATGTTGTGACATTAGGTAGGTCAGGGTTGTGATCCAGATGTTCCAACTGGACTCCAACCCAAATGAGGAGAACCTGTGGTGGACACCCAGAGGAGGAAATCCGTTCAGCAGATCGTTTTATTTCCAGGGATCTCTGGGCAGTTGGGAGGCGACTGGTTGATTCAGGACCACCTGGTGGGAATCTTCACACCAGTCCAGTTTCTCCTTACTGACCATTAAACACGAGATCTTTAATCTGTTAAAGGAATTTATTCCACTTTTTTATTCCTTCCCACATTTTTCAAAGACCAAACCTGATGCTTCTGTGTTGGAAAACTGTAAATGATTCAATGTGCAGCCTCAAAATATGCTTGAACAAACAGAAGCTGTGAAGGAAGCAGCGTTCTGCTGATGTGGGTCAATGTGTGAGCCTCCTGAGCCCAACAGGGGTTCTGAGTGGAGGGTTGAGGAGGCGAGAGATCCCAGAATGAATCCAGTAAATGTTTGGATTGCTGACAGACATGTTTGGAAACATACGCGGCGTGTTTTGTGCCAACCACTCCTCCTCCTCCTCGCCTCAGTGCCTACGTTTTCCCCCTCCGCCGTGTCAGTGTGTTTCAGTATGAATGTATTGGTAAATATTCAGTGTGTGTGTTCAGTGCAGCTTTTCTACTCCAACACCCAGAGTATTAATAGCCGTGAACTCCAGCTGACCCTGAAGCCGCTGGCGACTCAGGCTGATGCAGTCTGGCGTCCCTCGATGTGACAGCTCAGGCTGTAATCATATCGCCGACATAGAGGACGAGAACACATCTTCTCCCTGCACTGTACTCTCTGAGGGGCGGTACAGTATGGCCGCCTCAGTCCAAACATGCTCTGACAGGAAGAAAGTCCTGTCTCCTGTCCTGAAAGACTTCTACGTTAACTTCAAACTGTCCTGAACCGGGTCACGCCAGGCCCGACGTCGCTCATGGAGAGATGCTTTCATGTTTCACTGCTTGTTTGACGGACGGCTGCAGGTACCTGAAGCCGGGTTCAAAGGTCAAACATGCAATCCTGAAGAGCAGGTCGATGTCTGCAGCTCGAATCGCGTAGCTCTCAAAACAACAACGACAGAGGTTAAGGAAAGATGTGGAAGATGCATCCGAGACCTCATAAATGTCCTTCATGCAGAAGACACACTGTCATATCACATCACCGCTGTCCACCAAACATCTCTGAGTTTTCTGACATAGTTTTCCTGGTTCAAAACGTAATAAAAAACAAGATCCTTCAATGGTTGCGGTGAGGAGAAACTGGAGGAAACAAAATGAAGTAAAACAACATTGATGCAAACCTGGAGGTGAAATAAATTAGACTAATACTCATAAACAGAGGTAGATAACTGATGCATCCCACTCACAATATAACAAAAGTCATCACTTATTTCAGTAAAACATGAAGTGAGAGATTTGTTCTGTTAAATCTGCTGATTATATATGGGCAGAAACTTGTGCCATCAGAAACTGAATTTGAATTGCTCAGACTGAATCTGTGTTTGCGTAATTTGAAATTAAATGCATTGGTTTGAAAATGAATTTCACTAAACTGAAACTGAATTCATTTGGTTTTAATATTTATTTTGTTGTATTAAAAATTCAGTTTGACTACTTTCATTTTCAGGTCTGAAAATCAATTTCAGTTCCAAAATTCAGTTTTTTGTGTCACACATCCGGGTCCTTGAGGATAGCCACAGATTATTCAAACACAGATTCATTGATTTATGTTTCACTTAAGGTTAAACTTCCTTTACGGCATGTTGAGCTGGAGCAGTGCAGCTAAATGAGCTTGGCAGATGTCAATCACCAAGTCAAATTGAACATTTATAACAAATGATGGACAAACAGTAACTTATGCTACCTGCAGCTATTAGCTAAACATGCAAGGTTAGCAAGGATCTAGCTCACAGGTATGTCCCAATTCAGGGGACAAAAGTCAAAAGTATGTAAATAATAAGAATAATTTAGGCTTTAGTTCTCTCCGATGGAGAAATTGTCCTCAGCATTTAACCCATCAGTGGGCTGCCATCGTGAGGCACCCGGGAAGCATTCAGGGACTAAGTGTGTTGCTCGGGGGCCCAGAGTGGCAGGCTGTGGGATTCGAACCAGGGTCTATGTGACCCCTCCTCAGGATACAAATGCCTTGCTCTCTAACCACTAGGCCACCACTACCCCAAAATAAATTAAACCTGGTTTAGTTGCTCTAGAAGGAATAATCCACAAAGTTTCCCTGTCATTAAAACTCTGTTTTGGTAACACAGGCAGTATGACTGGAAGAGAAAATCACAGGAAACAGCTTTTAATATCAGCTCTGAGATCACAGAGGTTCACATGAATGTGGTGACGTCTGGGCAAAGAAAATTAGTTTAGATTAAACTATGTAAATATAGTTTATTTCATTGTGGTGCTAAGCTATTTGAGTGCTAGCAGGCTACCTGCTAAGCTAATGCTAATGGCCACCATCTGCTCTGGGTTGTGTTTTGAAGTTAATGCAAACTTTACTTCAGCGAGTGGTTTAAACACAGATCGGCCGACTCCCTGCCAGCTGTTCTACACACATTAATACTTATTGCTAGTTAGATATGTTTGTGGGTGAAAGGAGGTGCTGAAAAAGCCATTTTTCCCAGTAGTCCCATCACTTCATTCAGAATTATCCAGTCATGTCTAGATAACAACATTAACATCAACTGTCCAAAAGGTTACTGGTTTTTATTTTGGCAAATCAGACTTTTAAAAAGTATTTATTTAAAATAATAATGTAGTTTCTCTGTTATTGTGAAATGGGTGAACTGGTTGTATGAACACTGATAAGCTGTTGTTTGAATTAGTTTAAAACTAATCCAGACAAACTTTGGTTCTTAAACATAAATATTGACACTGAACTGTTTTCACTGCATCAGTTTATTGTTTATTTTTATTTCTCTGTTTCTGTTTATAGTTCATTAGTTTTCCTCATTCCTCTCGTTTTTTCTGAGCAGTTTTAGTTCAGTGTTACTAGTCAAGTTGGAGCTGAAAGGTTTTAACTTTGTTAATAAATTCTTGTATTTTGGAAAGTCACTGTGTTTATTCTGTATAGTTTGTGCAGAGCTTGCTGTTACACGTCCATCTGTTGTTCCATAACACCGGGCCATATTGGGCCGGGATTCACAGCACAACACCTGACAGACAGAAGGTTGTTTAGCTAATTGTTCCTGATCAACAGTAATTATATTATAAATCGATCCTGATAGTCACACCAATCACTGTTGCTCTGATTTGTAAGTCTGACTGGAAATTTGACATTAATTATTTATTAAGAATTTTGTTAATATTATTTAATTATAAGTATTAATAGTTGCTAATAGCCAAACCATACCTACTGTTGCAGAACAGCTGGTAGAAACAAAGCCCAAAAGACCTTCAGTGAAAGGTGGTTCTACTGAGTTCTGAGGCAGAGACCAAACCAACAAACCCAGTTTTTGTTTAAAATAATCTTTCCAGAATCAACCTCCAGGATTATTCTGATCCCACGATGGTTGCACCACCACAGCATTACATTCAGAGCAGCAGGTGATATGACAATAGCAGTGGGGGGTCTGGTTATTGCTGTAAGCTTTCTGATAATCTACCTAAAGTATTTACCTCCTCTGGTTCTGATTTCTGACCCACACATTTACAATGCTTTTTTCACTCACATTAATTCAGCATATAAATACCAGATCAGTGTGGCACATGCATTACTCTGGGTCAAATGCCACTGACTTATAGTTGGATTTGGGTCTGGACTTTGACTAGGCCATTCTAACACATGAATCTACTTTGATCTAAACCAGCCTTTGCATCTCTGGCTGCATGTTCAGGGCGGTTGTCCTGCTGGAAGGTGGACCTCCACACCAGTCTCATGTCTTCTGCAGCCTTACACAAAGTCAAAGCAAACACATTTAACAATGAACTAGCCTAGCACTGGTTTTATGCACCATACTCACAACATTCTTCACCGGACATTTGCTCTGAGGTGATTTGGCAGAAAAGTGTAAATCATACAGCAGTAAGAGACACACTGGGTGAAAACAGAAATGTGTATGTTATGATCTATAACTAAACATGTGGAGATAAAACTGCAGACAAGATCATAGTTTCGATCAAAAGGTTTATGAATATTTCACCTCCTAAAGGTTGAGACATGAACCCCCTCAGAGCTGAACCTCTGGTGGTAAAATCTCCTGCTGAAGTTTTCAGATGATTGTTTCCTTCCATCTTTCATTGGAGACAAAGTCCAGGATCTGCATGTTGTCCAGAGGGACAACAACAAGGAACCACTCTCTGCACGTCCTCGGCTCATTTTAGGTTAGAAAAACACGAAGTGGAAAATTAGCTGCTCTTATTAGCGTGACGGAAAGGAAGGAAACATCAATAAATTGGCATTTTGGACAAAGGCACTCAGGGGTGAGCTAAGGTAAAGCAAATTAATTGGTTTTCATTGCCTCGTGACGATCCACTGACTGAAAATCTTGTTCTTGGCAAAAAGCCTCGCTTCTGTTTACTGGAGCTTTAATCCTTGCTGGATTTCTTCTCCAAGACGACCAGATCAGCATCAAGGTACTGTCAACAACACCTGAGAGCGTTACATTGATTTAACTCCCTGAGGAAAACAAACGTTTCTCCAGAACTTCCCTGAATTTGGGACGCATGGCAGGTTCTGCTGGAGGTTAGTTTAGGTTTCTGTCCTCCTAAATGATATATTTGTCAGTTGAACGAGGGGTCAGCCAAGTTCATGTTTATGGGTGCGGACCCGTGATGATCTAATTCCTAAAAGCTGCCCATAAATACCAATCCTGTTTTGGCAACAGAGTTTAATCTCCGTCGCTGGAGGCGAACTTCAGCCAGCGGAAAAAATGATACTAACGGACCGATGGACGGGGACTCACGCTGTGACCCGAGAGCCGAGCTGGTTTCCTCCTCACTTTTTGCAACAACAATCATTCAAAGCACCACTAAAACACTTCAGACTGAAGATAAATTAATCACCAAACCCAAACTATCAAATATTTAGACTATAGGCATCAAAAAAGCCAAATAAATAACTTTTATAAAAATAAACACAAACTTGTTTTTTACTATGTTGTGTTTGAATAAAACATAAAAAATTTTAATAATTAATTTAACAACACATCCGCAATTCTTAACATGTGGCAAAAGTATATTATATTATATTATATTATTTTATATTATATTATATTATATTATATTATATTATATTATATTATATTATATTATATTATATTATATTATATTATATTATATTATATACTCAGTTTCATACATGCACGTTTTAAATGTAAATAATTATTATTATTTTTATTATTATTATTTTGGAGCCGCTTCAACTCTATTTATTTAGTTCTGCAGAACCTCCCACGGTTCTGGGCCCTTAAAGGACACAGGAGTGAAGAAAGGTTCATAGGATCACAAGTCACTCTTCTTGTGTCTCCACTGGAAACACCTGACCTCCTCCTCCACTGCTCGAAACATTTCTTCTCTGTTTCGCTGATTTTTTTACACATGCAACTCTCCTGATGTTCAAATAAATGTAACATGCACCTGCTGCCTTGCACCAAGGTCTTTGGTTTGAATCCCGGCCAGTGGTCTTTCTGCATGGTGTTTGCATGTTCTCCCCGTGCATGCATGGGTTCTCTCTGGGTACTCTGGCTTCCTCCCACAGTTCAGAAACATGACTTTTTTATTAATTTGTCAAAAAAACTATGAAATATAATTTAAAACAGGAAATCAAAATGATGTACAGTGAATATGAGACACCCACTGTAAAGAAACAGTTTAAGAACTGTTACTTCATATAATGTAGCCTTTATCTTGTTAATTCTGCTCAATAAACAGGCCTGTTGAAGAAAAAACATAAAAAGGTGCACCAGCCTGGTTGCTTCAGTCCTGCAAACCACTCTTCTGAGACCAGACATGCAGAGAAAACAGCAGATCATTATGACCTGCAGAAGACAACCTGCACTAACCAGAAATCCTTGCAGCAGGGATGCTCATTGGTCGGTTTCTACTTTATTTCTATTCTGTACAACTAGCAGCATGTTTAACTCATGAAGACTGAATGCTTGAACCAAAAGGTGCTTCAGGAACGTATTAATTTGAGCGTGAGCTTATATTCCACAGGACATTCGTCACATTAAAGGTGGAAAAAGCTTGAAAATCATTTTTCGTGCTGTCATTTTTTTGAATATCACAAACCAGGAATGGTGACTTTTTTAATATAACATAAAATAAGTATTTTACAAAAGTACTCAGTAAAGTGAGCCAGTGTTTGTTGCATAATTATTGTACTAATATTTGTTCCGTTTCTGTCAGTGTTTGACTCACTCTCTGTTAGACTCATATGTGGTGTCCACCTGTAAATACATCACTAGCTCTTGCATATGAATAATTTACAATATAATTTTGTATTTAAGTGTTTGTGCATTATTTGGAGCTGCGTGTTTCTCAAAAAATAAAAATCAGTAAAATAAAGAAGAAATGATGAGAATTATTAAACTTCTGCTGGTGTGGAGGAGGAGGTCACATGTTTCCGATGGAGGCTCTCGCCAGCAGAAGAAACCTTCTGGAGAACATCACAGCGGTACCTCAGACTCATGCAAAGCATTTGTGAAAGGTGGATCCTGTGGTTGTTCTTCAGTGATTGGTCAGACTAACTTGATTCTGTGTCTTCTGTATATTCGGATGCATCCTGATGCATAGCTGTCCTAACTGAGCTGTTTAATCTTGTGTTTTCTTGACCTTTAACAGCAGGGATGAAGACATTATGATGCTTTAACAAGGTTCTGGTTTGACGATCGTTCTCTAGATGTCTTCGGTCTTCATTGATGGTTCATCAGGGAGGAGAGGAAACTACGTCACAAAAATAGAACAATAATAAAGACTAGATGGTGAAAGTGTTTCAGAAAAAAGATAAAATGCTCTGTTTGGAGATGATTTGGTTTATTTATGGAGATGCTGGTCCATGTTGCACCAACAGCTCCTCTGTTGTGGGTCGCTGTTTCTTGTCTGTGTGTTTCTGTTTTCTGCAGCTTATCCAGGATTATTGGCTTATCCAAAATGAGCTTTGTTGGGCTCAAAAACAGGGTGGACAACGCTGAAGTGGCATCAGGAAAACAAAGTCAGCTTCTGCAGTACCACCCTGGACACCTACACAACGAGAAGCTGCAGGTCTAGAGCTCCAAAGACGCCTGTTAAAGCTTCCCGAAAAGCTGCCCTGAGTTTATGGGTTGTAAATGTGTCCCATCTGGGTTTTGTTGGTAGCTTTTAGACTCAGTTAAACAGAAACACCATCTGGCTGAAACCCAGTTGAGACTTAATGCAGCAGATTTTGGTCATCGGTTGTCAAAAAGAACGCTGCTCAAAATATTATTTACTGTAAACGCAGCGTTAACCTGCAGAGGTCTAAAGGTCAGACTGAGACCCCAAACTGGAAAACATCAGCACACAGACTTTAACTGGTCTGAACATTCAGCAGGATGGTTTCAGCTCAGCACACATTTCAGACTGGAACGAGTTCAAGTGTTGGTGTAAAACTGTGTTAACCTTTAACCCCTAGTTATCAGCTGCAGCTGGAAGCTTCTCTTTGCAGCATGGAGTGACCACCAATCTGAACAATGGGAAAGTCCCAGGAAGTCCGAGAAGATCTAAGAAGAACTGTAGTCTTTTGGAGCCATTTCTAAACGTCTGCAGACTCCAAGAACATCAGAAACTATTCGTAAGAACTGAGATTCTCAGCTGCATGACCACCTAAGTGAGGTCTAGAAGATGACCCAGACTGTACGGTTGGAGGAGTCAAGGTGAAGCTTTCAAGCCTAAAAAACACTGCAGCAATTGGCAAGCATGGTGGGGGCAGCATCATGCTGTGGGTCTGTCATTGGTACTGGTAGCATAAATTCCACATTCTTCAACATCTAAAATCAGCATCTAGATATTTGAAGCTTGAACGCAGCTGGAGGAACCAGCAGGACATCCAGGCTGGTTTTAGGCTGGATGAAGCATTATGCCTCAGGAACGGCCCAAAAAATGTATGAACTGAGCTTAGAAGAGTTTACTGGAGCTCTACCAGTTCTGCTAAGATCGCTCAAATCTCCAGTCAGAAGGATGTCAGAAGGTTCCTGGTGGCTACAACAACTGTGTGGTGAAGATGCAGCTTCCTAAGAGACGTTTAACCAAATATTAGTGGAGGTTTATGAATATATTTGAGCCTGTATGTATAATTTTGACCCTGTGCGGATCGGAGGAAACTCACAATAATGGATACAAGATACAACCGTGACACACACACACCCAAACTCACACACACACAGACACTAACTCTCACACACACCTAGGGGCAGTTTAAGCTGGCTGGGATTCAAACCTAAAACCTTCTGTGTGCAAGGTGACAGTTGTAGAAACTGCGCCACGGTGCAGCTCAGGTTCTAACATCTCATTTGTTGGACAATCACTTCATCGTGGAAACACAACCGCTCAAATAAATCATTAAGAGGCCCAAAATAATTTGAGGTTCATGTCGATGATGGAAGGATGAAACTGTAACGATGTCTTATTGACTCCGGAGGTCCACCCTCATCTTCCAGGTTTGTCTCCGTTTCCCCGGTCCAGACCCGATCATCCCTTCAAAACATCATAATGTACCCTGACAGATGCAACACTGCTTGGACCAAAACAACGTTTTAACGGCAGAGACGTCAACAGCCGACTTTTCTTTTCTGTATTTATATCTGCTTGAAGGTCCTGAAGATCCCACTACTGCAGAGATGACCCATACACCAGAACCCTTTTACGTTCCTTTAGAGGACATTTTTATTTGTATAGTTTTAGATATTTTGATCAGTGCTGTATAAGCTGGCGTGTTTAGAAGGACTGTGACTGTAACATATTGGAGGAGACTGTAATAAAATAATAACTTTAAGATGTTTTGTTATTTGCAATACAGAGAGCAACTATGTGTGTTTTCATTATTCATTTACTGTGAGATGTTCATAGATCCGATGCATGGGATTATTAATAATTACTCCATATAAACCCCTAATTAGGTTTCAGTGTATTTTTAGAAAGAAGCTGAATTTATAGATTAATTTCTTCTAAAACACAAAAATGTAACGTCCTAGTTAAAGTTTAAAACATCATCAGTAAGACTTGATAATTGAGAATAAAATACAAAATTTTTCCCTGGAGCATAATTCAGATTTTAGTTTATTTGCACAAATATTCAAATATTATGAAAGACACAACAACAACAAAAACAAATAAACAAACAAATAAAACAAGCAGAGCATTTATTTAGATATATATGTATATATTTATATTTATTTATATAACATCAACACAGGCAGCAATTATGATACAACAATAAACAAAAATATTAAAGAGTTTATGTAAAACTATAAAAATCAAGGAGGAAAACACTTTTATCAATATTTACGTTTAGTGGAGAGGTTTAAAATTTCAAATAGTTACATCAATTTTTATCTAAATACAAACAAATTAATTTTAAAAGCTCAACATAATTTTATATATATTTACTGTAAATTAAAAATGTTCTACATGCAGGACATGCCACAGATTCTAGTCCCACTACAAACAAACAGGCAGAAAACAAAATATCTCAACAAAATCATGGAAATAAACATCTTAAATTTCTAAATATCTCTCACAATTAAGATCTACTTTTAATAATAAACACATACTAAACAAGTGGATTCATTACAAGCGTCCAGTAACTTATTTGGACCTCAGTATGTTTATTTGTGCCATAAATTAGAATAACAAGACATGAAAATTAAATAGAAAAATGTATATTAACATAATAAAAAATGAAACATATAATAATAATAAGCACCTAAAATATACAATTAAAATGAAAAACAAAATTAGTAACATTAGAATTAAAAGAACAAATTAAATATAAAACGAAAAAGGGCAAAAAATTTAAATGTACAAATTAAATACACATAATAACTAAGGAACTAAATAGGGAATTAGAAAATTACTTACAAAAATAAATAGATGAAAATTAGACGTCTAAATGAAAACATTTTGGAATAAAATTGAACAAAAATGATGAAACCAAAAACCGAAAGAAAAACTTGTAACAAAGAGCAGAAAATACAAGCTGAAAAGTAACAAATATAAAGATTTTAATGATGATAATAATAATTTGTTTTGTTTGGTCTGTTTACCTCTAACAGTTCCTCGCTCTCCTCGACAGGAGGCGCTGTGGTTCCAGCATCCAACAAGCTTCCTTCACTACGCGCGCGCGTCTCTGTGCGTGACCGCGAGCTCGCCGCCGGCTCGGTGATTGTTATGAACGCACCGCGGTGGCGCGCTCAGCTGTTCACCCTCCCTCCTCTCAGTAAAACGCGCACGCGGGCACACTGTGAGCGCGCGCGCTCCGTGTTTGGCCACATGGGTCCAAACTGTTTCTGTCGCTGAGAAAACAAAGCCTGATCACACCGCCCGACGGCGCGCCGCCCAAAAAAACACGCACCCAGGCGCGCTTTTACGCACAGCCTCAGATCTGGATTTTACGCACACGGAGCGCGGAGCGGCTGCACCTGTGCGTAAATACCGGCACGGAGGGGGGAGGGGTGTGGGGGTGGGGGGTCAGGTCAGCGACCTCAGGAGCTGCTGCAGGACACGGTGATGGTCTGCGGTGTAAGTGCGTAGCAGGAAGGCGCAGAAAGAGGATTTTTGGAGAAGCTCCTCCTCTCCGTGATGTCGGAACCTCCTAATTACTAATTTCTCCACATCGACGCCACGCTCTTTCCCTCCCCCTCTTTCTCTTTTCTCTCTCTCCACTCCTCCATCCATGCATCTCTCATCCTGACCCTCCTTTCTCTCTCCTCTCTGTCTCTCTGTGGTTTCCAGGATAACGGAGGTGGACGAGCCTGGAGGAGCGCTTCCTTTTGTATAATAATTATTATTTATTCCTGGTTATTTTTGGGGCTTTTTTTGTTTGTGTTTTCTTTCCAGCCACCGGGCATGGAGGTTGTAAAAACCCCGCAGACCGTCCACCGGTCCTCCTCCTTCAGCATCAAGAGCCTCCTGCTGCCCTCTAAGTGCGAGCGCCCAGACCCGGTGGCCGCTGCCACCGCCGCCATGATCGGCATCCCCGGGACTCTGTCTCCATCACCGGGCTCTGACTCGGACAAGTCGCTCGGCCCGACGGAGGTGGACTCTGCCACCGCGGGTCTGGAGCAGGACAAGCCGGGCAGGGAGGAGCAGACGGAGCATGAGGAGGAGGAGGACGGAGGAGGAGGGGAGGACTCCAAGCCGACGCCGACACCGGAGCAGAACTCCACCGGGAACAACAACAGCGGGAAGAACGGGAAGTACGACAAGCCTCCGTTCAGCTACAACGCGCTGATCATGATGGCCATCCGGCAAAGCCCCGAGAAGCGGCTGACGCTGAACGGCATCTACGAGTTCATCATGAAAAACTTCCCGTACTACCGGGAGCACAAGCAGGGCTGGCAGAACTCCATCCGACACAACCTCAGCCTCAATAAGTGCTTCGTTAAGGTGCCCCGGCACTACGACGACCCGGGCAAGGGGAACTACTGGATGCTGGACCCGAGCAGCGACGACGTTTTCATCGGGGGGACCACCGGGAAGCTCCGCCGGCGCTCCGCAACCTCCCGGGGGAAGCTGGCCATGAAGCGCGGGCTGCGCTTCGCTCCACTCGGCTTAGAGCGGCCGAACAACCCGCTGTACTGGCAGATCTCCCCGTTCCTCTCCCTGCACCACCACCATCACCACCACCCGCATTACAACGGATCCTCGCCCGGTTTTCTGAACCAGGCGGCTGGTTACGGGTCGCTGCTGCCCGCCGTGGAGCAGCTGAGTAACGGGGACCTGGGGCGCTCCATGGCGCTGGGGCTGACGAACACTTACGGGATGAGCACGTCGCCGGTGGGGCTGCTGTCCGGACAGACCGCCGGGTACTTTGTCTCAGGGAGCCAACATGCTGCTGCAGCACCGGGGCCGCCGGGAGGAGGGCCCCCGCCGCAACATCCGCCTCCGCCGCAGCATCTCCCGCAGGGCGCAGCGGGGTTCGGCGGCCTGCCCACCAGCAGCTCTGCGCAGTCCCTGCTGTCGGACTCCCTCAGAAACAGCTCCTTACCGGCCTTCTCCCCGGGAGTGTCGGCGGGTTTCCCCGGTGTGTTGTCCCATCAGAAGAGGGTGACCCCTAACGCTTTCCTGAACTGACCTCCCCTCCTCACGCCCCGGACCCTCAGTGGAACAAAAGACGTCTGTAAAAGGCAGACAATACGCGGTAAATAGCAGAAAACGAGCAGATTTATAGAAATATACGAGGGGGAACTTTTTGGCCATATTCTGGTTTATTTGGATTATTTTCCAGAGGAAAAAAGGGACAAACATTTGTTACCCGCGGGTGTAAAACTGTAAACTAGACTTGCCAAAGGTAACACACACTATAAGAATATTTCAAATTATTTATATCTTGTACAAAGACTTTCAGTACTTTTCTTTGAGTCGTTTATTATTTATGTTTTGTATTTATTGTACAACGTATTTAAATTCTATTCTCAGTGTATTTACTCATCAGTATTAATGAAAACGGGTGGGAGGGCTGGGATAATTATGATTTCTGAATTGTGGAGACAATCAGGACTTTTTCCTGTTTATTAAGTAGGAAAAAAACCTTTGAATAAGTTAATAACTAATAAAAAGCCTTAAAGTTATGAAAACAATCAGGGGTTTTAGAGGAAAAAGAAGCCTAAAAATCATATCTGCACTCAGGTTTGACCCCAGAAGGCCTCATGATGATAGCAGAAGAGTTTCCTTCCAAACTGAAAATATCCCAACGAAAAGTTTTTATTTCTGTGAAGCAGAGCAAATTTCCTAATAATAGTAATCTGTGTTGCTGCTTAGAAACGGAATATTTGACCTAAATCTGACCCGATATTAAAGTTATTGGAACCGAAAGTAAATCCACGTTTTAGAGACTTTTAGAGTGTGTGTGTGTGTGTGTGTGTGAAGGCCTGTGCGAGCCCAACCCCCTCCCTGCGCATGTGCGTAAAAAGGCCTCCGCTCGTAGTATTTCGTGAGGAGCGACCCCCCTGAAGGCGCTCCTCCAACCCGCTGATCTGCTTCAGCTTCCCGCTGAACGTGTTGAGCTCCTCCGCGGAGGCCTCACACCAGCCCAGCGGCTCCAATTATCCAATTAAAATAAAAATGTTGATCAAGATGAATTTAAACCGCTTCCACACATAAACAGCTGCTGTTAAAACTCGTCTTTTGTTCCCCTTTTAAAGGTTTTTGCGTAAAGAACAATCCGAATAACTATCAAGGATCTCTGACAATCAACCGAACCGGACCTTTTCTGGTTCCAGCTGCTGCAATGATAAATATGCAACTTATTCTGCTATGGTTTTATTTTTCTGCCATAAATAGATTCAGATGCAGAAACGCAAATATTTCTGAAAGTAAAACTCTGTGCCCGACATTTTTACACGTTTATTTTAATCCTGTTGAATTAATATTTAAATAAAAAGTTGTAGATCTGAGAAAATTGTTTTGAATGTTTTTATTTTAAATATATTTATGTGTAGTTAATTTAATGCCCTGAATAATTAACTATTTTAAAAATATATATAAAAATGACACTAAAGCACTGAGATATTTTCTCACAAAAACATTTACATTTTTTCCTTCCTGAAACTGAGTTTAAATTATGCAAAAATAATAAATACTTTCTGTATTTTTTGAATTAAGTGTTTTTATTAAAAGAGACAAATTGTCCAGCAAAACTATGTTATCAGGTCTTGTTTTAAGGATAAAAAATAAATCTTTCATCTGTTAAAAAGCACGAATAAATTTCTGCAAAGCTAAATATTAATATTCCCATCAGATGTGCTGCATGAACAGAAAGTTCGTGTTATTTTTCTATTTCAACGTCCCAACCATCCCAGCATTGATCAGTGTGGTATTGACTCCCAGATCTCAGGTCAGCTGTCAGCAGACAGAAGCTCCAGGCTGCAAAAACCTCAGATTCCATTAAAACATTTATTTAGAGTTGAGAAGCTTCTGATTATTTACGTCACACAGGAAGATTAATGGCTTTTTTTGCAGTTTAAAGGAAATAAAATAAATGTAAACATTTTTCCCATCGCTGCAGGAGTTTCAGCCGCCATGTTGAATGTTTGAGCCTTTTATCTGCAACTGGAAAGTTGCTGGTTAGATTCCCTTGGCTGTTTTATTTTATGCAGAATCTTACGTCCCATCAGACTGGAGGTCTAACCAGCCAACATGTGCTCCTCGCTGGGAAATAAAGCAAAAACTGATATTTGGAGCAAAATGAAAGCACAAACAGTCCAGCAGGTCTGACTGAGGCTGATCCAGGACCAGTTTTCCCCTTCATGTCACTTTGTTTTCTTATATTTTGGGTTTGTAAAAGAAATGTTCTGCAGATTTATTCGTTTTATTTGATTTTTTTGCACCTTTGATAGTTAAAGTTCACCTGTATGAAGTCTGTACCGTCTGTTTCGTTGCCCTTTGTTTGTCAGTTTGTTTTTCCAGAGAAACTAAAAATTGATTAAAAAGAATAAAATAAACTGAAGCAGTTTTTGCCTGATGATGATTAGACAGTTCAGCAAAAAAATATATATTTGTGTTCTTAGAAATTACTTTTTACCAGAAAAAAAAATTCTTCTGGATTTTATAATCAGTTAATAAGTAGAAGTTATTTTACAGTTAACTTTATATTTTTACCAACACATTACCTCTTTATTTATTCATATATAGAGAGAGAGATTATGAGGGGAGAAATAACTCAGCCCATTAAAGAAGCTCTCGTTAAACCAAATCAAACATAAAAATCATTTTTTATGTTTTGCTAGCTATGAATTAGATTTTTTGACTAATGTTTTTATTACCTTAAGAATTTTTTAACAACTCAAGTCTCTGGGCTGATTAATTATCTCCTTATCCTAAGTGTGATTCATTTTCTGATTTCTTTGCTCCAGGCAGAAGTTTGTGGTTTAAGAAATTAATGTTTGACCTTTCTGAGGCTGATTGACTTGAAATAATGAATATTTTATACATTTAGCTGATTCTCAGGTTTGTTTTCCTGGTTTCTGGCTGTAAACTCACAGTCTAGGAGGTTAAAGGTTTATCTTTTATCCCGAGCAGAGGGCCATCAGCCAGATTTTCTTCATTTCATCACACAGTTTGGTTCTGATTGTGTCAGAAACTTTCATAGGAGACTCCGTTTGACTCCTCAGAGTATTTTTATGTGAGGATTTCATGTTTAATTGACATCTCTGAGGATTTCTTTCTAACTGTTACCCTGTTTCAGAAACACGAAGCTAGAAACGAGCATTCAATCAGTTTCTAAACAGTTTGAGCTTCTTGGACTCAGTGAAGCGTCCAGAGTCACATGATCCATCCGTGTGTGCGGTGGCTCACTAACTGACCTAGAAACAGGCCAGTAATACGACTGAAATTAGAAATAAAACTGGATTTTGTCAAAGGAAACTGACAGTTTTCAGCTGTTTTTGACAGAAATTATAATAATTTTCTGCTGATGAAACAACGTTCCTCTAACTGTTTACTTCAGTGGCTCCAGGCCACGATTTCCTCCAGTCTGGATCTCAGAAAACACAAATTATACAACAATAATCTCTCTCTCTCAGAACAAATACACATTTTATGTTTTACGTTTATGACAAAAACAAAACGAAAGCATATATAACAAAAATACATTTGCAGTTCAATTAAAGTAATTTCTTAACCCTGAAGAGGAATTAGGTGCTGGAGGAGCTCTAATTAACCAAGAGGCAGCGCTGCACATGAAAACCTGAGTGAAACAGAGAAGCTGATAAGCTGCAGCATCAGGGATCCGTAAAAATACTGATTGAAGCATGTTTTTAATGCATCATTTTATTCATAGAGGCTTTTTGTTGGTTCGATAGTAAAACAACTAAAACTTAAACACCCGGCAGCATCCATTTAGTAGCAGGTGATAGTTTGCATTCTCACACCTCCTGGTGCCTCAGAGGCTAGCCTGGTTTCTGAGCAGAGCTGCTCATAACTTTTTCAAGGCCCGCTCCAAAGTTTGATGGGGGTCCGCTTCAGGTTAAGCCCCTGACCCACCTTCCTGCAGAGCATCTCTAAAACCTGTTTATATCTCCATGTCTGCTGGTTTCTGTGTTGGTAAATAGTTAATCCTTCAGATTCACCAAATGAACGAACAGTCAGTCTCTCTACATCTATCATTAAATAAACTGGACCCTGGAGAAGGTCTGACCTTTAACCAAAATGATCTGAAGCTCTGGAGAACATGTCCTCACAGACCAGAACATAAGAAAACTCAGGCCTGTTTGGAGCTCCACGGCTCAGCCGGACCTTACAGCAGAAACGGGTCCCAGAAAGTCGGACTTTATCTGACTGAATTATCATCTTGATCTGTTTTACACTTTTACACAGTGACAGGTTAAATGATGATGTTCCTCCTCCGGGCTTCACAGCGGACCGGACCGGACCGGAGCAGATACGGTGTAAATCCAGGGTTACAGTAAATACGGCACTGAGTGAAACAACCGAAAGAGAAGCTGAGCAGCATGGAGGAGCAGCAGACACAAGGGATGATTCAAGATCTGAAGACACCACCTGGTGTCATTTTTTAACTTTATATTACTTGTGCTTTTTGCAACAAGGAAGTGTTCTTACCTGCTGAGCCTCGATCTGTTCAGCAACAACCTTTTCTTCGGAGATCTTTTCCCATCAGATGCTCTGAACAGCGAGGCTATAGACTCTGCATCAACATCCTCCTTCGTCTGTCAGAAAGCCTGACCTCTGACATCATTTCTCTGGTGAATTCAGAGGTTTCTTGTTCGAAGCAGTTTGCTGAAAGGTCCTCTGATCACAACTGGCTGTGCTTGGTGGGACCAGCCCATCTGTCCCTCCTCAGTTTTCCAGCTCTGATCTGATCCTCTTCGTTTTCAGGAAAGTAGTGCAGACTAACGGCTGCTGTCGTAGTGCTGCTGCCACCACCAGTGGTTTCACCATATTAACGCTGTTTTTAACGAAACTTGGCTTCTACCTGAACCGTTTATCATTGACGTTCACACAGTAAATGTGGTCAGAGGGGGAGTCTCGGGTCATTTACTTTGGAAATGCAAAATTTAACATCAAAATATGCTTATTTTGTGTCATTGTTGTCTTTTATCACGTCTTTAATCATAATATCATGTCAATCATGCCAAATTCCTTCAATATATAGATGTTTACTTTCGGTTTTTGCATTTGTGGGAAAAGCGCGTCGCAGACACTTTAAATGTCTGCAGTGGTACTAGTGGACTTATGATGAGGTTAAAGTATCATCATCTTATTCTATAGGCTTTATGTACAGCTCTGTAGCTGCCTGCAGAGGGAGGGAGGGGTCAGCAGGGGGCAGGGGCCCTTCGCTCTCACCACTGGGTCCACCCTTGGTCCTTCACATCACATCAAACAGCTTGATGAAAGCAGCAGAGTGATTTCTGTTGGGCTGAACTTGTTTTGAATTCAGAAGTGTTTGAATATGTAAAAGCAGCATTTTAATGGAGCAATAAGAGAAGCTGCAACACATTACGGTTCTCTGCCATGCAGTGGTCTGATGATGATGAGATCCAGAACGACAGGCCCAATGAAGAACAGGAGAGGGAAGCTGAATCAGAACTGACTAAATTCATGATGGCAACGAGGAAACAGGCAGGCGGGCTGCACCAATGCAAACCAGTTTTATCGGCCATGATCCGGTCCCGTCCGGCGCCACGACGCAACAAGGGATTAAAAACCCAAACTGTAACAAAATGTTTGAGTATAATGCTGTTTATGATCACTCTAATGTTGGCTTTAGCATGAGCTTCAGACTGGTCAGAAAGAAAGTACACCCTTCATCAAGGTGAGGTTCTTGGCAGGTAAGGCAGGCAGGAGGAGCACAAAGAGCTGAAAAAAATGAAAAGCTTAGCAGTCAGAACTTGACTGGAAGTTCAGCATGGCAGGAAACAGGCATGGACCTGGACAGACCAGGCAGGAGCAAAACAGTTTTCAGCAGCAGGAGTAAACAGAACCGATGAGTATAAATAGTGCCACACGCAGGTGAGACAGGGAGACTGACTGGCATGACGCAGGTGGACTGAATGAAGCTGATTATAAAAATAATAATAATACATTTTATTTATAGGCGCCTTTCAATAAATAAATAAAATAAGTACAAATTGGGTTAAATAAAACCGTGAAAAAAGTACAATTACAATGCATAGGCTAATTTAAACAGATACGTTTTGAGCTTAGTTTTGAAGTGTGGCAATGAGTGAGTGTTGCGGAGATCAGGTGGAAGTTCCAGAGCTGGGGAGCAGAGCGGCTGAATGCTCTGTTCCCCATAGTAACAAGACGGGCGGGGGGAGCAGTGAGATGGATCGAAGAGGAGGATCTGAGGGTACGGACAGGTACAAGAATGTGAAGAAGGTTTGAAAGATATAAAGGAGCGAGGTTGTGAATAGCTTTAAAGGTAAGAAGGAGTATTTTGTATTATGGAGGTTTAATGGCAGAGGAGAACCAAAACATGACTGGAACCAAACAGAAATACAAGTAAACAATCTAACCAAAGATAAAACAGAACTAAATATTCATCATGAACAAGATTCTCCACCTGGAGAACATGAACAATCAGAACCAAGATCCACAAAATAATAACATACAAATGCTGTAAGAAAACCCAAAGGACAAAAACAAAGATCTACAAATCATCACACTCTGCTTATATGTTAGGGTACCACCAGGGAATGCTGGGAAACTGTCACTTATGTGTAACAATCACTGTTCCTATAGCAACAGAGGCAATTTAACTGACTGGGACTGACTGGGACTGTGCCAATCAACCATCCCAGCCAGGTTGGTCAGGTTTCCACCAAGTGAGTTTCAGCAGAGCAGAATTAAAGTTTTCCTGATGTGACCGGAGCGTTCAGCCGTACATACATGGTTATAAAAGCAGCAGATTTAATGTGCAAATTCATCCAACAATCATTCTGGAGCGGGGTCCTGGTTTAAATCATGGTCTTCAGAGGGATCGTGTGAAAACATCAACCTGTCTTCAGCACATCATTACCAGTCAGTGGTTCCAGAGAAGGACTTCCTGTTTGTTGCTGGTTAAACTACAGTTTCAGAGCGTTTCGGCCCTGAAGTCTCTGAATGTCTCAGTGTTGACAGCATGTATGTAAATAAACATGCAGACAGTCTGAGATCATGCAGCCTAGTGTGGATTCTTGGAGGTTATTAGAATCCAACCTGAAGCGGACAGCAGATAACTGTCACCCTCGCTGCTTCTACAGGATGTAAGGGGTGAAGTAACAGTCAGGTGTTTTTCATCTGATCTACTGACTAACTGGTTCATCTCTGGAGTATAGGCGTATGTTAACACAACACCACGACGGAAAGACAACAGCAATGATCTAAGCAACTGTTGCTGCCCATCAATCAGGGAAGGGTAAAGAGGACATCCCAGCAGATTCAGCTCAAGGTCAGAGCGTGACACTCAGAGAAATGACCAAAATCTCAAGAGCTCCATGTCAGACTCTACAGGCCTCAGTTAGTAGGTTAAAGGTTAAAGTCCATGACAGGAGAATTAGAAAAAGACTGAACAAATATGGCTGTTTGGAAGGGCTGAAAATAAAACCTCTTCTATCTGAATATGGCATGAATCTAGGAGAACTCCTGGAGCAATGTCCTTAGGACAGATGAGACCGAGCTACAGATGTTTCTCCATAATGCACCACACACCTCATACCAACTGTGAAGCACGGTGGTGGACGGTTGATGGTTTGGGCCTGTTGTGCAGCCTGGGCACCTTGCAGTGATTGAGTGGACCATGAACTCCTTTAAATACCAAAGTATTCTAGAGTCAAAGGTGAGACCATCACCTCCTTCTCCACCTCCACCACCTCTGAAGACAGGACAACGATTCCAAACATCCTTCCAAACTGGTTCTGGAACAGACACAGCAGATTCATGTTAAGCTTCTGGATTGGGCTTCCCCAAGCCCCGCCTCAACCCTGCTGAATCTTTTTGGACTGTGTTTGAAAGTCGGGTCTGAGTAGGAAGTTCAATGAACTGGAGTGGTCAAACATCGAGGCAGAATTATACCTGAAGCTTGTTAATGGCTATAAAAAGCCAGGAGATAGCTGACTGAATATTAGAGGAGGTCTATTTGCCAGTATGCATAATGGTGACCCTGAGTGGATCAGAGATGATCCACAGTAATGTCAAACTTGTGCACCTGAATGTCACTTTAAAAATGATGTTTTATTGTCTTTGTTGTATGGTTCCCCCTTGGGGACAAAAGCGACCAGATCATCATACTAAGCCTAAAATGAATTTGACATTTTGATGCAGACAATGAACGGATGTAAACCTCCCACTCAAACTGCATTCCTTCAGGCCTGGGAAAGCCCTGGGATTTCCCAGGAGGAGCTGGAGAAGGTTCTGGAAGGAGGAACTTCTGGGTTTCCCTCTGGACCCAGACCAAACCTTGTTACTGCCACAACAAGGCAGTAATATAACCATTTTTAAACATTTCATGATTTCTTTCTATGATTATACAGGAAGTGTTTAGTGATGCAGTATCTGACCCTCTAACCTTATTTTCCTCTTGAATGCCAACATTCATAAATGTTACATGTCTGCCATCAAACCACAAAGTTCTGCTAAACAGGAGAAAATAAAGAGACAAGTTGTTGGCAGGAACATAAATACGCTGCTGGGCTGAAGCTCACTAATTAAAATGCCAAACTGTATCTCCAGCAGGGACTGTGAGACATCATCGCTCCCAGCCTTCAGAGCACAAGCTGCTGAACCCCTCCTCCACTCTCCCACTCCTGGGTCCAGTCTTCATGCTAAGCCAACCGGCTGCCAGTGGTAGCCTCATATTTACTGTACAGACATGAGGGGAGTGTTAATCCTTCTCTTATCCAACGCTTAGCAGGAAATCCCAAAACAATTCCTCCGAGGTTAAACGTGGAAAAACGTGTTTATACCAGAAAGCTGAGTTCAGGATATTCTTTTACATGTGAGTATCTGGAAAATACAAATGTAAATGTACTATTATCTTTGAAGTTAAATAATTATGGTTATATTTGTAAAACAAATATTATCCCATCTGAATTCCCTGAAATCACAGCTTTCTCCTGCATTTGGTGGCAAATGTTTATTTTTCCATCTTTAAGAGAATATTTGCAGAATGGTCTCGGATGCAGCAGCTGATTCAGACTCATTCATGAACTCGTATCAACTGTTGTTTCTTTCTTTCAGGGTGACTCGTAAACACTCACCTCGTTCCACCACTGACAACACTGAGCTGTCAGGAGGAAAACTGGGCTGAAGTGAAGAATAAAACATGCAGACTGGCCTGGGACCTGCTTACTGCAGGGCAGTCCTGCCTCTGATCCAGGAACCGCAGCACATTTCTACACCACCAGCGCCCCGGTCCGAACCTAACGGGAAGTTTGTTTAGAGAGATCTGAGCAGAGGCGAAGCATCGTGGTGTTGTGTTCAGGTGCAGGAAAAAAAACATGTTTTTTCAGCACTGCAGTCCAATAGAAGTTGTTGGGGTAGATTTTAAATTTTTAGACAAATTCAGCAGAGGTTTATTAATTTTTTTTATCAGTCAGCCGAGCTTGTGGAAACCGTATTGGTACCGAGGAATCTCGCTGTCCGGACCTTATGATAAAATAATCTGCCGAAGCAGGAGGAAAATTAACAGAAAAACTGTACGAACAGATCTGCAAACTGTTTCCTCTAAATTAAACCGTACAAATATATCTGTAATAACTGGTGTACATGTGCCGCAGATCCATGTGCTGCGGGTCCATGTGCTGCCGGTACTGGGTCGAGAGTTTTCTCACATGGAGACGGTATATCCGAACAGAAAGTGTTTAAACCAGAGGTCTCTGACTGCATCCTCAGGGGCTGGCGTCCTGCAACCTTCAGATGTGTCCCTGGTCCAACAACTGATCATCTTCATACAGTCAAGTTCTGCTAATGAGGTCACTGAATCAGGCGTGTTGAAGCAGAGACACATCTAACAGTTGAAGGAACGTTGACATCATGAGTTGGGACCCCTGGTCTAAGCAGGAGCAGATAAGGTAAACTAAGACAGAACACGATTACAATAAAGTTTAATTCTGCATGACCCGTTTTGATTACAATAAGCTTGTAGCATATTGGCTGCTTCTCACCTGAAGATGGTTTAGAAGGTATCTTCACTGAACTCAAACAATAACGACTGCTTCTTCTTCTCCACCAAACCTGACCGGTCCTTACCTAGCATTGGTTCTTTGTGTCTTCACCATGGCAAACTTTGGTTCTGGCCCAGACAAAATGGAGCCAACGTAGCACCAGTTGGTTCTGGCCTAGACAAAATGGAGCCAACTTAGCACCAGTTGGTTCTGGCCCAGACAAAATGGAGCCAAAGTAGGACCAGTCGGTTCTGGCCCAGACAAAATGGAGCCAACGTAGCACCAGTCGATTCTGGCCCAGACAAAATGGAGCCAACTTAGTTCCAGTTGGTTCTGGCCCAGACAAAATGGAGCCAACGTAGCACCAGTCGATTCTGGCCCAGACAAAATGGAGCCAACTTAGTTCCAGTTGGTTCTGGCCCAGACAAAATGGAGCCAACTTAGCACCAGTTGGTTCTGGCCCAGACAAAATGGAGCCAACTTAGCACCAGTTGGTTCTGGCCCAGACAAAATGGAGCCAAAGTAGGACCAGTCGGTTCTGGCCCAGACAAAATGGAGCCAACGTAGCACCAGTTGGTTCTGGCCCAGAGGAAAGACATCGGGAGACAGAGGCGGGCTCACAGGGAACAGCAGCCAATCAAAGCATCGTGTTTAATACAGTGTTTGGTTTTTTAATCATTTCAAATGAAATGAAAAGCAAACCGGTTCTTTAAGAGAACCTGCTCAGAACCGGCACCAGCACCAGCCCTGGTTAAGAACTGGAACCACTTTGGTGGAAAAACCTCAGAATCTGTTTGTGTCTCTTTACAAGACTGTGTGCAGGGTGCTACTAAACAGAGAAGTCAGCTGGTAAAAATCCCCATATAACCAGTTTAGTCAACTGGTAAACATCCCCAAATAACCAGTTTAGTCAACTGGTAAACATCCCCAAATAACCAGTTTAGTCAACTGGTAAACATCCCCAAATAACCAGTTTAGTCAACTGGTAAAAATCCCCAATATAACCAGTTTAGTCAACTGGTAAAAATCCCCATATAACCAGTTTAGTCAACTGGTAAACATCCCCAAATAACCAGTTTAGTCAACTGGTAAAAATCCCCATATAACCAGTTTAGTCAACTGGTAAACATCCCCAAATAACCAGTTTAGTCAACTGGTAAAAATCCCCATATAACCAGTTTAGTCAACTGGTAAAAATCCCCAAATAACCAGTTTAGTCAACTGAGGGAACAAATCTCTAATCCATTCATGAGGCGTTAGAAGAACTCAGGGAACCAACTGAAAACTGACTTATAATCTGATGAAGGATTTAATAAACCAAACTAACGAACCAGGTGGTTTAACTGGTTTCAGGGAATGAACTTCCAGTCAGTTCATTAAAGTTACATTTCTGCACCCACAGTTTACTAAACCGAGGAACCAAAGATGCCTTCAACTCAGGGAACACGCAGCCCCCGACTGGTTCAGGTTCAGACTTAAAGCTGTTTAATTAGGAGGTAAAAGGTCTTTAAGAGTTTAAGAAACAAATTTCACCACCCGCCTGTTAAAGTACATCGGATCTCCAGCATTAGTTTTGATTCACCACCTGGCTCTGGTGTATTGATCTGATTAGGTGAAATTAGCAGGTAATTGATGGAAAAGGACAGATGGTTCCTCTGGTCAACTTTAGGCTTTGGAGTCAAGACTGGAATCTTTATTAAATCCTGTTTAGCATATTTGGAACCAAAAGTAGAAATTAATTAGGATAAACCGTTTTCTGCTCAGTTCAGAATCATAAAAAGCGTCTCTGTCACGAAGTGATGACCTGTAAATATTTCAGCCACTGTTGATATTTTCTCGGTCTTCGACTAGAAACTCTGAACAAAACATGCAAGTCTAGCTGAGTTATTAAAAACAATAATAAAAAAGATCATATTAGAAAACAAGCTAAGAGATTAATCTAATTAAAATGAGCCAGCTGTTTATATGCGATAGTTAAAAATAGGTAAAAAGTGAAAACTATTTTTTAATCCTTCAAAAATACGATTTAAGGACCAGAAAATCGAATCCCATAAACAGAAACAAATCATCTTATAAAAGGTTTTTTAAGCGGACTGTCCTGAACGCGGCGCCGTTAATGGAGCCAAGCAGGAATTTATTCGGCCCTCATGCAGGCGGATTACAGCTTCAGGAAGGCATTTCCAGCCCGGATGGCTGCATTCTTCACAGGTATGAGTCTGGTTCTGGTTTTATTACAAAAACGAAGGCTTTTTAGAAAGATGCGCTCACTGTTATAGGTTACCAGGTAAATGAAACAACTAACTGCTCTTTAGACAAATCAACAATTTGAGTTTCAGCTTAAATAAAACAGTTTCGAAATGTCCAACTGGAGCAGAATAAAGATGTAATAATAAACAAGAGTACAAATATATAAAAAAGTACAATAAAAATGACATAAAACATTATTCCCAGGGATCAATCTGCCAATCTGCAGTGCAGTCTTAGTCAATAAATTAAAATATTTAAAAGTGAATTCAGTTCAGTAACTCAGTGAAACTTATTAAATAGATTAATTAAACACAGGCGGATGTTTTCAAGCGTTTATTTCTGTTAGTTATGATGATTTTCTGCTTCCAGCCAATGAAACCATTTAAGATCAGAATATTACATCAGACCAATAAAAAACATATTTAATGTGGAAATGTGTAGAATAATTCAAAGTATGTTTAATACCTTCTAAAAGGTTGTTATTGTCTAAATGTACTTTTAATCTGACAAACGGGCCTCATCAGAACCTCTAATTTACTGAATATAACTGTAGTTAATTGATGCATGAACACTTGCACAATAACAGGTTATTCTTTTAACGGTAACAAAAAACAATTAGTAAATTCAAATAATCTTTTAATTTATGCCATCTGATTACATCAGAGCATATTTATTGACAATATTACAGTTCTCCTGTTAGAATCTCTACAACACAACACTTTAAAAACACGACTGTGTTAAAATTATGAAGCTTAAAATAAACAAGAAACGTCTGGATGTTCCTGGCGTGTTTCTGTAAATGTTCGGTGAATCTTCAGCTCTGCACTCATTAAAAAGTTGGTTTCTAACCCAACAAACAACTTTAAAACAAATAATCACCATGGCTAAAACAATACAATGTGTATTTGGTTGATGCAAAATTAGAAAATATTTTATGTCACCAATAAGAGTCCAAAAGTCCTGAACTGAAACGGCACAAAACCCATCAGGTGGTGTCTAGTGATGGCGATTAGCTGCTGTTTGGTCTGAGAGGCTGATGCACATTAATTGATAGGAAACCACCTGCAGTCAATGAAAAGGTAAAGGAAGCTGGGGTCAAAAGTTCACAGCCTCCTGACCTCCCTCTGAACCGAACAGGAAGCTTAAAGGGAATTAAAGTCCAGTCAGAGTTGGAAAAGCTTTAAATCTTCTCCTTTCAGCTCGTCTCCACAATAACAACTGAAAGTTTGATCAAAGTCACGACTGCTTAGTGTTGATTTAGTGCTAATGAGTCAGATTATTCAGGGATGTCCGCTGGATTCTTTCCTTTCACACAACCAGATAGTTTCAATTTATAAAACGTTTGGTTTGTTTGGTGCCTTAAAGATATGATATCTATGAAAACAGTTTTTCTGACGAATTAAACCTAAAAGACGATGAGAGGAGAATAAAAAACGAACTAATCTGAGCAATAAGAGGTCACTTTATTATTTTACAAACCTGCTGACGGAAACCAACAGGGAAAAACTACAAAGGTTGTTTTTATAGAAGGGGAGGGTGGGTATGGTCCACCATTAAATGAGCAGCTGCTGCGGTTTAAAGGCAGTCTAGGCGCCGGTGTTCCGGTTAGCCGGTACCGTGAAGTGTTTAACAACTATGGGCCTGATTTACTAAGCCGGGTAAAAAACAGCTCTGATTGGAGTGGTCAGCCCTGCAGGAGATCCCCCAACATTGATCTATAAATACAGAACCAGTCCTCTTAACTCAGTCAGGACCAGAGTAATCGGCCCGGAGCAAATCAGCACCGAGTCACAGTCCTGCTGACCTGCTGATGATGAGGAGCAGGAACTGATGAAGGAGACAGGTGTCGTTTGTTTCAGGTGCAGAAAAACATGACGATGAGCTCTGCTGTCACTGAGAGCCGAACTCTGGTCCGTTTGGACAGTGCCAAATGGCGTGCAAGGGATTAATGGGCTCAACACATAATTCAATGAAGAGATCAGTTTACTGATGAAACCTAACAGCACCGGTGTGGTGGGTTTCTAATACTGGGCCAGATTACCGGGTCTGCATGAACTCATCAGCTGATAAAGCAGCAGAGGAAGGTGACGGTTCTGGTTTATATGTGATGGTGCTGAATGAACCTGCTTTTAGTGTCAAAATAAAACCTGTTGAAAACAAAGCGGAGCACAAAGAATAAATGACCCGGTCTGTGTACCAGTGGACCTAACTGGTGCCATCAGCAGCTGACAGTTTACAGGCATTTACTGGAGCGTCTGACGGTGAAAACACCGTTAATATGATGATTTTCTGCGCTCAGCGGAAGAAAACACAACGTTTAAGATGAAAATATTACATCAGACCAATAAACAACATTTTAATATAGAAATATGGGCTTAATGTGAAATAACTTTTATTCCTGCTAAGAGATATTTAAACTTTTACTCCGACAAACGAGCCTGTCAGCCAGAATCCTGCTGCTCACTGCTGGTCAGCAGGCTAAGAGAAGGCTCCTTCACCTTTCCCTCACAAGAAACATAGTAAATAGTCTGGAGATACAATATATTAGCAAAAGTATTTGTCTACTTCTACATGTACATGAACTTCGATGACATCCTATTCTTAACCTAATAAGTCCAGTTTGCTGATGGACCACCGTTGCCACAACAGCAACTTTAACTATTCTATAAACATCTTCCAAAATTTAGGAGTGTATTCATAGTTAGATCAGAACCAGATCAGAACCAGAACCTCTGCTCTAATTTTAAGAAGGTTGAGGTCAGGACTCTGCAGGCCAGTCAAGGTTCCTCCACACCTGCAGCCATGGAAGTGATCGGACCACCACGATTCACTGATCTGGTGCTGGGACCCAATACTTTTGTCTATACAGAGTATTTCTGGTCATTTAGGGCACAAACAGTCCTGATGTGGAAACTAAAGGAGCGCCACCTATCTCTCTTATCAAGGTTTAACAGTTTTAAAATGACAGTTGGCAGCTCCAGGCGCAGTGAGGAACAGACTGCAGACCGGCTACCTCAGCAGACAGCCCAACTAATAACCCCGCTAACATCAGCTCGTTATACTCTGTTAGCTTACTGTATAAAACACAGGATAACAACACTGAGCATTAACTGAATGAAAACTACAAGGAAATTCATCTGGTGTTTCTTCTAGATTTTTATTTCAATCAGAATTAAAATAACAAAACATAACAAATATTTTATTTTAACAGCAATAAGAACAATTACTGCTTATCTGGTTAAAATATGGAGAATTCATTTTGTTCTATGTTTTAGTTTGATATTTTGTATAAACCTGTAAAACTTCGCCCTATTTTAACTAATGAAATAATTTTGTGAGCGTCTCGGACCGGTCTATTCCTGGTACCAATGCAGTAAGTTGACCAGAACAAGGATCTGGACCCAGAAACAATATTTCTCTACAACAGAAAACTGCAAACAGTTGTTTTTTAAGCCAAAGGGACAAAACTATTTTTTTCTAAACATTCATTCTGAACGATGTCAAGTTCTGATCAGGATGGAAACAAAAAGCACTTCTCCACAGCTTGGTTCTGACTGTAATCCCCACAGTAGTCATAATAATAGATGTTTTGGTGCCTTGCTCGGTCCAGTTGGATCCACACAATAAAAGCCCCAGCAGAACCGTTGACTGAACATGCTAAGGGTCGACTCCCAGCTCTCTTAAAACTTGTTCTCTTTTGTTCGCCGTCATGTTGGGTATTTCTGTCTGTAATCTGAGGAGCGTTCATGCCTGAACGAGCCTGAAAGCCTTCTGGACAGAAGCCTTCATCGCAACACCACCCGTCCATGGAGGAGGCTCCAGGAGTCGGACACGGATGGAAGAAATGAGCACTACGCTCAGCAAGGCTGAGTTTTCATCCTGAAGACAGGAAGGTGCAAACAAAAACAGATTTTCATTCAAATAAAGTTAATTTGGTTAGAAATGCAGAGGTGGGATCCATTTTATTATACAGTTCAGCATTTGATGATTTGGCTAACTGTTATATACGGGATTTACTGAAACGCATCACGTTGTATTATTACCAAACACATTGGTTGAAATTGTTTTAAACTATTCTGGTTTTGTAAATGTTTAGAATTTTCCTTTTTTTTGGCAACAACCATTTTTCTTATTACTGATCTTATCTTTAATTTAATTCACTAGTCAATCAACTGATCAATGAAGAGTTTATTGCACTTGTCATACAAGTTTAGAGGTTAAAAAAATACAAACAGGCATAAAAACACCAGAAATGATCAAACATTAGAATAAAAACTAGAAATAAACTGAACAAATATAATTATGAGGAGCTGAGAAAATGTATTAGACTGAAAATCAGAATAGAAACTAAATATAAACTATAAAAATATTAAATACCTTAAAGCTAAACAAAAAGCCAAGCTAAATAATTACGTATTTAGTTTGTTTTTCCGAACCTTGCCACCGACAAGATGAACTACGACCGTTTGATGTTTTAAAAAGTAAATCTTGAAATGGATCCAGGGCAGATGTTTGCAAGATGTGAGCTCGTCTGAAGGATCTGAGGTTCTTTCAGAAGGACCGGAAAGACGAGCGTTACAACAATACGACTGTAGCCTAAACTCTGCTCTGGACTGAGAGACAAACAGCAGAGATCTGGATCAGGATTTTAGTTTTAAAGCTGAAATTTAAATCATATGTGACGCCTGAAGGGTTTATGCTCCGAGTTTCTCTCTGAGGCTCTGAGTCAATCCATAAAACTAAATTCAGTCAACTTCACCAACTGATCGCCAAAAAACTATATATAGAAACTATAAAATACCTTTTAATATGGCTTGAAATATTAGGACATTTCAGGAACTTTGTTATATTTTTACGTAATTTTTGGAATTAGGGATAAAACAATTTAATACTTTTAATTATGACCTCATGGCTCTAAGAGATTTAATAAGTAACCAAATATTAAAAATATAACATGAAGATTTCTCAGATAAACAGCAAAATGTAACGTCTGTTTACGGTTTGGTAGAATATAAATTATTACAATAAAAAAACTGCAGAGAAACGGGGTGTCTGTTTTTAATGAGCTTTTTTAACTGGATCCGTCAGAATCACAGGTTTGGTTGGACCTTTAAAATGAAAACCAGTTCAATAAAAAACAAACTTTATTCAGCGTTTTTAGGGCAAAGGTTTTTCATTCATGTTATTTCTGAACAATGGTGTTTCCTCAGCCGACCCGGGAGATGAGATGACCCCTCCGGGATTCTGTAGCTGTCAAATCAAGTCCTTCACGCCGGACTCTCTGATTGATGGCATTAAACCGGACCCGGGTCACAGGCCTGCACTTTGCATTTTAAATGGCAGCAGGCATCATATAGCCAGCTGCTGATTATCTGTACGGGAGGTTGGTTCTGGTGCTGGTTCTGGTCCGTCTGCTGACGTGGGGTTTGGGATGTGATGCAGTGTGGGCATGTCTGGTGTCGGTGCTCCTCAGAGGCGGGTCAGTGTTCGGTGCAGGCAGACGGGAAAATAAACACTGAACCAACCAGGAGCGATGAAAACGCAGCAGCAAATGAAAGTTCTGAGTCTAAACGAAGCAGTTCTGGTTTATTTGGGCTTTCAAAAATCCCAGCTGTTCTGCAAACGGGAGGATTATTTTCCAGACACAGAGAACCGAGCTGTTCTGTTCTGCCTTCACTGAGTTTTAGACTCCAAACCAGACCTAAAACACGGGGAACAGGAGTCCAAAAGCCCCCCCATAAAATGTAAAAGCCTGGAGAACCCTGGATCAGAACCACATTTAAACAATAACAACATGGTCCAACTGCTTGGAAGCATAAAGAAACCAGAGGTGCATCTGGTCCTCAGAACGGTTCTGTTGAGTCCAGATTCCACCTCAGAACCACTGACAGCAGTAAATCCAGATATTGGTCCGACGTGGAGTGAGGTCCACTCTAATGACCTCACATTCTGGGCTTTTATGGAGCAGCAGGGGGACGTAAATGAGACGACCGACACCGAATCCATGAGAGGAGCCATGATGGAAATTAGCCTGAGGAACGTTTTCCTAC
>JAHHUM010001105.1:0-40949 GCA_036173005.1 Crenichthys baileyi | reverse complement strand
TTATTTCTAGTAATCTAAAAATTACCTTGTAATTACCTTTGTACTCCTAGGTATTCTTTTAATCTTTAAACCCTAAGAAATCAAACAAGAAGACTGGAGTTTGAGCCGACCGTCCTCTTTAGTGTTAAGAGGGCCTTTATTTCTTTTCTTTTCCTAAATTAAAGGATTTTACTTGTCTTTATTCCCTTATAAAGAATCCTAGCCCTGGCTCCAAAGCAAAACTTTTCAGCCACAATCTGTGTTCCCCAGAGTAGAAATTTTGAGTATTAATGCATTTCAAAGCTATCAAAATGATTGGAACTCATCATTGGCTTAGATCTGTTTTTTTGTTTGTTTTTTTATGTAGGTAATTGGTTCACCTTTAATTAAGTATTAAATTTACAGACCCAAAATCTATGGCTCACGGGCTTCAGGAGTCCAGGAACCTCAGGTTGAGTACTACTGCATTGAACAATGATGCTAGCTTTCTGCAGAGATTGAAGGATTGGCTTAATATCCCCAGACCTGTTAGTGTATTATTTCTACTTGGACAATAATCAGATTAAAAAAAATTACTAGTTCACAGCTACTAATTTAACTCAGATCATATTTGCTCCTAACCCAGTTCATAAGAAGCTTCAGACAAACTTTATACTAAAAAAAACAAAACAAAAACAAAACAAAAACCAGATCTATTTCAAAATAAGAAGAAAGGCATGCTTAAAAAATTTGGTACTGTGGTGGGAAATAATTCCACAGTTCTGAAGGCCTTTTCTATGCAGTCTTTTAGGAAACATGAGATTAGTTTAATTTTGTGTGGTACCACTGTCCAATCAGAATCTTTCTTCAGACTCTGACACAAAATAACTAACATCTATCCAGTCCTGCAATACAGGTTTTGCCAAAGGGATGTGTGGGACAGAGTCTCCTGTTTTGAAAAACTGCAGCTGGTGTGAGTTCAGACAAACAACGAGCACAGCTGTATTAGCATTCCAATACAGCATAGAAGTGTTTAGTTTTTCACAAGAAATGTGGAACCAAGCTTTCTCATATTCTTTGTCAGGACCCCCAAAGAAATGAGCAATACAGTTTAAATCAAAAAATTTATAAAATCAGAGGAGGGATTAACAGCTGATCTAACCTCCCCCAGCAAGCTGTGAAAAAAATGAATTTTTAACTTTCCATACATAAACATAATGTAATGCTTGTGTAGAAGACTGTATTGCAGTAAACACTGTTTCAGACTGAGTAGAGACCTTTACTCCCTGGAGTAGAGATTAATGTTTTCCAACCTGCACATGAGGTCTCTCCCATCAGATTAATGGGACACAGTTTTTAGGAAAAAACAATTTTTGAAGGAAAACCCCCCAGGTGTTATGCATACGATGGGGTTTTTTAACATGTTCCTTCGTAGTCTGCCTGATGCTGACATAGAGAAACATAGTTTCCCACTGAGTTTAGGAGGGGTTGGAAACTCATCCCACATTTAACGACAGAGGAAGTTGCTCCTGAGTCTACCAGAATGATATTTTCTTCCCTGAGACCATAAGATCAAAATTGGAAAAGCTTTTTTGCCTCTTAGGTAAAAAATGAGCATAGGTTGGAGTTTAATTCTCAAACTTTTTCCAAAACTGAAATAGCATGTTGTAATTTAGTCAAGTCATGATTACAGTCATTGCAAAGCAGATCTTTACTGTCATCCTGACTACCTGCCATTAGTTTAGAATATTTCTTTCTCTGACGCTTCTCAGCTTCCTCTTTCCAACATTGTAAGCATTTTTATGTTTTTTAAAGTCGCCCCAAACTTTTTGATAAAAATCCTTTGTCCTTCTAATTTTATCTCTCTCTTGTTTATAGCCTCCTCAATTTTTTTTAGAGTAGAAAGATTGAACGAACCATCTGCAGGAAAATTAAATTTTTTAACCCATTCATTAATGCACTCTGTGCTTTTTGGTCCATATTTTTTTACCATGTAGTCAAACATTTCTCCCTGAGGAGGAGGTGTCTCCTTAGAACTCGTCAGACCCATTACACACCGGTTAATGGGGGAATATTCCTTAAAACCTTTCAACGTCTCCACAGGAGTTCAAGACTTTCTGGCACCTTGATAGCCTTCCTTCCAGCCAAGTAGTCAGGAGAGCCTTATTCAATCACCTAAGGGCTCCTAATAAATTGGCCAGAAGAGCCTCACTCAACCACACAAAGGGAGGGGACTCTGCCAGCGAGCTATTGATCAGTTAACAGTCATAACCACCAAGGGAGAGGACATGCACCGAACCGTTGCTCAACTGCACACAGCGACGTCCTTTACGCTGTAGGTTCTAAAGTGGAACAATCCTATAACACTCACACCCTCGTCCTCAGTAGAAAAGTTTTATAAATTTAAGCTTTCAATTTAATTAGTAGGACCTTTTAAATTTGGTAGAAATTTAAAATGTTGAATCTGGATATTTTGTTCTAATTTGTTTTTAGGTTTAAACCCAAGCTTGGTAAAACAAATAATGATAGTAATTATTAAATTATGCTGATTCAGGATCTCACCGTCTCTGAGAAAAAATAAATCAGGTTCTTTCCGGATTCCAGTGCTGAGTCTCCAAGAACCTCGACGCAGAAGTCCTCCTTCCCTGTAACAGTAAATCGGGGTATGAGACAAGGAAACTCTTCCAAGGCTGGCCTAGCACTTCTCCGTCGATGTCCTCAGAGGAATTCAGTCAAGGAATCCCGTCAGCAACGCCAAATTGTTGTAGAAAAATTGTATTTTCTAAAGAAAGAGAACGATGATAACCATTCAATCAGTTTTATTAATTTAGCCTTAAGGGAGACAGATCTTTCAGCATCAGACGTGTTACTGAACAGAGCCGAGACCAAATTTGATGAGACAAGTGCTGACCCCTCCTTATATCAGTCTGGTCCTGACACCCCCCCTCTAGGAGAAACAGAGGTGAGAAATCAATCTAACTTTCACGCAGACATTTCGGCTCCTCTGCAACAAATTGTATGTTGGATCAGCAGGGGTTCCAGGGACAGAAAGAGAAACAAAACTGCTTTTGTTCATACACATTTCCCCTTCAGCTTGTAAATGCCTTGGGAAGACCAACCAAAAGGGGGGCGGAAAGCTATTGTCATTTCAGACTTGGTCATCACCTCAGAAGCACAAAGGCAATTTAAATTTTAACATCACACTTTGTACTGGATTTTCTCCTTAATGAATTCGACATTAGCCTCTGTAGCCCTTGTCATTACTTTCTGTAGTAACAACAACTAATACAGTTTATGTTGGCTGTAGTCGCAAGTTCATTCTCTTTTCACGTCTGGCCTTTCTTACGGTAGACTACGGTAGAACATTGACTTCTGTCCCTGTGTCCAGCTTAAACTCGATAGACATGTATCCTGCATGTATGGTCGCATATAAGGCATTGACCTTGATTAGACACTGATTAGACACTGAATGTCCAAAGTTCCTATAAAACCCTGTGTCAGTTTCTGGGCTTCAATCCTTCACAGTTTTCTTGTGAAGTATTTTACCTGATGCACACAGCTTTGCATAGTGGTTAATCTTTCCACATTTGTGACATCAAACTCCGTAAGCTGGACACTGCTTTAGTTGATGAAAGTTCCCACACACCTGCATGTGTAGTCTTGTATTTTCCTATTTGGGTTCTGGGCCTGCTGTATTTGTCCTTTGTGCAATGGTTGGAGTGTGTGGATTGTCTGGTACACTGTGTATATGGTTCTTTCCTGTGTAGCTATTGCTTGTATTTGGGCTATGGCTGTCTCAGATGTTCTGCATGTGTCAATCACTTTTTCTAATGTGAGATTTGGTTCTCTTAAAAGTCTTTCTTAAGGCGTTGATCATTCATGCTAAACACATTTTTTTCACAGATCATGTCACTTTCTGTAATACAGACTTCGCAGTTTTTACTTTTCTGTCTCAGCTTGTTTCATGGTCCGATGAGCTAACCCCTCCCTCCTACTTCCCTATTTCTAAGGGGATTGCTAAATCCAGCTCTCCATCCAACGGGTCCAGACTTCCCTAAACCTGGAAGGTCTTACTAAGCAGGTTTACTGGAAAATCTGTTTAAGCTGGTGTCGGGAAATGACACGCCTAACCTCTAACAGCCTGCATCCAAAAGTCTCGCCCTTCTTCAACTGGTGGTCTGGACGACCGAGTAGCCCACAGCAGTCATCCACTCCTCGACATTCACTTCTGTTAACGCCTACTCATTCCCTATTTTACAACTTGGAATTGGTATAGGGTTTAGGTTGATTTTAATGGCTCGACACGAGCCCCAAGGGCATTGTTTTAACAAGTTTGACTTAAGGCAACCTATAAAAACCTCCTAAAATCATTTGGAACCAGGCAACAAGACTTTTTACCACCAACGAAAAAACCTAAAAATAAGGTGACTCAAATAATTGACTGTCCACAATAAATGTAGAATTTTATATGCTTTCTTTAATTAGTAATGCTTTTGCAGGGGTCAGTAACAGCTTACAAATCAGCAAAACTTAAAATTTTGAATAATAGAAATAAATCAACCAACTTAACATATCTTTCCCTAATGCTGAAACTGGTAAGGTTGAAGACGCTTTGGAGACGGAGGCTCACCATGGATCCGAATGAAATGATTTCTTTAATAGGTTGAAAGGCAAATCTTTCTTTCTAAGTGGACAGGCGCTGATGCTCAGGGTTTTGCTGGTCAAATTGGAAAAAAATAAAAAATAAAAAAAAAAACAAGAAAAAAACAGAAACTTTGTTGGCATATTTTTCAAAAGTCGGTAGCTTCCAGAGGCTGAATAGTTGAAGGAAACCTTTGAGGTGTAATTGAGGTTGGTTCAGGACTTCCAGTAGCCTGAAACTTAGAGCAATCAGTTGTTCACTGACCAAGTTCACTTCAGTTGTCTTGGTAAAAATACAACGGATGAAATTCAGATTCTCAATTTTGAGTTGCAGGTCTTCTCAGGGCACAGTTGTTGATCCTCTTTATAATGTAGAATTGTCAGCAGGGCTGCGTCTCCGGTCTTCTGATTCATCTGTAGCTTCTTTCCCCGTCTGATCTTGTTTGCTGGTCTTCTGCGAGGAAACAACCCCGTTTCTTTCTTTGGCACAGTTTTTATATTGCAGATAGCCTCACTACTCATCCCCTGTTGCTGGGCAAGCTTTTGCATCGAGTTACGTGGTCATCGGTGCTGTCTCCCAGCCTCCGTAGACAGAGTTTTATGAATGTTTAATTCATTTCAGCATGGATACATGGAAGGATCTCACCTCATTGTGACACCTGTCACTTGGTTCAAATTCAGCCTGCCAGTATCCACTGGATACGTCCATTGTACTGGACCAGAAGGCACTTGAAAGACTGTCAAGTGCGTCAGTAGGATGTGGCAGAGGGTATGAGATTTCAATAGTACCTGTCACCTCCCTCTTTCTTCAGCAACTGAACCAGCATGGGTGCAGAGGCAGGGATGAAAGAGAGCCATGTCTGGCCCCCTGCACCTAGCCTCTGTCATCGTCATTTCTGGTGTATGCATGGGTGTCAGTCTTAATATGAAATGTTGCAGGGTATTGGAGACCCCACTGCTTGGTGATAGCAGTCTCAACCACCCAAGCCCCAAAGCCCTATATGTCTCTAACAGGCACACAGTGAGGGCCAGTTGGGGGCCCACCCAGTGGGGGATTAATGCCCACCCTCACTAATGACAGCACATTGCAGACAGTGGGAAATGATCCCCCAAAGGTCCGGGGCAATGCCAGAGAAGTGGCTGTCCCCTGGTGGCTGTCCCCGGGTGGGATTCCTCTAAGAAAGCTCAGGCTAACCAGCAGCCCAGGACCCCCAGCCAGGGCCTCAGGAACCAGCAGGGACCAGTAGGTGTCTCTAGTCTCCTGATCCTTTAGGAGCGGGCGGTCTGATCACTGAGTTAAAACAATCAAACAGAACTCAGAAATATTCTCTATATAGTCAAGTTGACCTGGCAACACTTTAGGGATGTCAAAACTTTCCCAGCTGGCAAGGGTCAGAATATCACAAGATTTCCTGCAATAACAAGCCCATTAGTTTTCCCTCTCGCCAAGGACTTTTCTCTCTCGCCAAGGACTTTTAATGCAATCTGCTCTCCAGACAGTCAGGCGCTTGCAAGAACAATCCTTCACAAAATTCATCTTGTAATGATAGAAACAATAATAACACTTTTCGATCTAGTTAAAGCAGAGCTTTATGCCTCCACATAGTCCCCCCTAATTAGCTTTTTAAGCTAATTAAGAGCTGAGAGAGGTTCTATATTCATATTGTAAATATCCGGGAAATATTTTGGAGTGTTTGGGGAAAAAAGAAGTAAAATGCTAATGATTATGGAAAGTAGGAAAATTACATTAGTAAAAAAAAGGTAATAAGCAACCCTAAATGATTGCTGTTATTTAGGTCTGAAAATTGGGGGGGGGGGGTTCAACTAATTAATTAAAAACCTATTTAAAGTTTCTATACGCACATTATTTTAACTGTTAGACTATGATAAACTAAACGTAGTCACAATTTAGACCAAATCCGGCTACTCTGTAGCTCTTCCCCAAAAGTCTCCTTCAGGAAAACAATCTCTTCAACTCACCCCATGGAAAAACTCCATGTCAGTTAAACCCCAAAAAACTACGTGTCGGAAAAGGGGAACCTTCAGGTCGGCTTTAGGGACACCAGTCGAAAAAAACCCCACCCGTCCTAAAAGGTGGGGAAAAAAGTCTGGGGGACAAAGGAAATCCCCATTCTCGGCCAATCTGAACGAGAGATCTCTTTTTTGAATCAAAAAGTGTCATTACCAACTATTTTTAAGGACCTTACTGCCAATCAGGTCCTGGTTCATTATTTCCTTTTCACCACAATATTTGTAACAGAAAACATAGACCATTTTGAAACTCTGAAGCTGAATATCACTAGAATGGATGCTCCTTTTATCAGAGTGCATAAACAGCTTGAATCAATTCAGGTCATTTAAAAGCCTTAAAGAAAAAACTTAAAGTTATAAAAACAGAAATAAAAAAAAAACAGTAAATTTTCAGCAGCAAAACAGTGTAGTTCAGTCTCTGTCCTTGATCTTCCTGGACCTTCTTTAGTCTCTTAGATGGTTCTTTTAAACGTTTTTCTCTGGCATCGCATTTATCCTGGTTCGGGTCCAACAAAGTCTTCATGTGTCCATAGGTCTCTGAGTCCAAAACGCCCAAAAAGGTTACTTGTACAGCCAGTCTCTGGTTTGGTGTCATCCTGAGAAGACAGAGAATACTGACCAGTATCGTGCTAACCCATGACGTTAAAGTACCACATGTCTAATTAAATATCCTTCATCCATATATTCCATATAATTGTATTCTTGATGTCTCAATAGTCCGATTCTTTTTGTCCACTTTTTCACGTCCGATTAACTGCTCCACATATTCCCCTTCACTCATACAAACTATAAACAGTTAAAGAATATGAAAAACCAACAATGTTTCTAGTAACAAACTCAAGTTGTGCACAAAAGGAGATTTTTTGTAACTTCAGGGTCAACTAGGGCCAAAATAACAACCAAAACAGATCTGCCTTTCATGGATAAACTTACCTGTTAAAAGAAATTGAAACCAAATACATTCAACTTACCTTCCTAAATTAACAAAAACAGGAGAAAACGTTAAACTAAAATGGCAGTTAAACCCTTACTAATCTCCTCTTAGTTACTACATCATACATGTTATCCAAGCATTAGACGTCAGGGCCTTGTTCAGATTATAGTTGTAACAGAAGTATCTCATGTAAATTGGGTGTCTTGCATTGGTAGCATCACCTTTTCTGTATTTCCTTAGTGCCATTTTTTCCGTATTTCCTCAAATTCCTCCTTTATCATAGTCCAATGCGATGATGATGTGAACAGGGGTGTGACGTCTTTCACAGCAGTGCTCAAACTCCAGCCCCGAGTACATAGAATCTCAGAAAACAAAATAATTATGAGCAAAACTGAAAATTAGAAACCAAATTTAACAATGTAAATCTTTTAGATTATAATTGTGCTGCAGCAAATATACAATACATAAGGTTCTTAAGAAATAGAATAAATGGTCAAACCATTTTCCATACAGAAAGAACATTCTTCTAAAAGCTCTCTTATCGAGAACCCAGGTCCAGCCTCCACATCAACAAAGGGTAACGTTCTGTAGGTCAATTTGGTTCCCTCTCATCACCTGTAAAAGGCTACTGATAGAGAGATATGAACTGCTCATTTTAGCATTGATAATCAATTATATTCACTCAGGTTTTTCATGCAAAAGAAAGAAACAAAAGTTAGCAAACATAGTTCAAGCAATCACCTTTTCCCCTGGAAGCATGCTTAGTGCCATTCTAACTCACCCTATCAGCACAGATTTTGTCCTAAACTATGTATTCCTCAGTCATAAGCCTTGTCACTTTTGTACTTTAAATAGTCCTCTCACTCACCATTAAATAATCTTTAGTTTTTTGATATTAGATGCCGTTTTTAAATGAGCGATCCATGTTTGAGATGATGCATCCCAGTTTATTCAATGGAGAAGATGATCTGTAGTTTTCAACTATTTTCCACTAACTGTCACTGTGGGGCTGCTGAGATAAATCAGGAGGATAGAGAATGGAGGCCAAAGCCAGTCCACCTCTATCTCACTCTACGTCTGTCCGTCTCCTCTCTCTCTAGTTCTTTAGGCAAGTGTAGTTTGTTTTTTGTCTTTTTTCTTTCAGCTTTTAGTTGTTAATTTGCTTTACAATTTATGCCATTTTATTTTAACACATATTAGCATAGACTTCAGCTTCTTTAGGTTATATTTTCTTCAGTTTGCTCCAGTATCATCTAGCTCAGCTGGTCGTCTTTTTAGGTTCTGTCCGTACTTGCATTTAACTGTTTCAACAAGTTATTTTGAGGTAACTTCATCTAGTTAAGCTATTTTCCACATAGTCAGGTGCTAATGTTTCTGCCATTTTGTTAATTTATCAGATTTTAGCTGATATTCTATAGTCAACTCCATCTTGTTACTGTAAGCTTTCAGCTGGAGAAGTCAGCTTTCAACACCGAAAGTGTTCTTGGTTATTTACATTCCGTGTCATTGGATGTTCGAATAATATTGTATCTTCATGATATTAACTTCATTTAACCACTGCTTCTTTACTAATAATCAAATTATATGATACTTTGTCTCTCCTCCTAGTATTGTCAATTTTCTTTCAGTTAAAAGCCGGCATCCAGTACCAGAGATCACAGCTCCATTAGGGTTTGTTCCTCCACACATTCTCTTATCTAAAAGATTAGTTTTAACTTCTATGCCAAGTGTTTATCCCTTATTCATCTATATTCGGGGTGCGAATACCTAATGCAGTCTGCAATTTTGTGCTCTGTGCAAGGAATGTGATGTTTGGCATTGTCTCTCCAACTCCTGGGACTTATCAAAAAAAAGATAACGACTGCCAAAAGAGGCAGTTCATTCCTCCCTCCTATGATATAAACCTCTTAGTTTGCTGACAATCTGCGACTTTATTTATAGCCATGTCAAACACCGCTGCTGTTTTTCACTAACAAAGATTTTGTTGATTTATAATTGTCTGTACACACAATCAAAAAGTTCAACATCCAGATCACATTGTACTTGCTCTATTTGCAAAAGAGATGTCAAAACTACATTTTGCCTTAAAGGGAACCTTGCTTTTTCCTGAGATCTTCCCTTCAGTGACAACATTTATTGAGATTCATTGTTTTAAAAAACAAGAAACCTATTTTTATCTTTTGTACATAAATTACTACACTGGTGCATCCAAAACACTAATTTATCTGTGAAAATGCTTACTTGCGAAGACTTTCTTTTAGAATCAGTATCCCCATACTGTAAATCCTTCAGTCATGCTGCATTGTCATTTATTAAAGTTCCAGTTCTAGATTCTCTAACGCATTTGATCCTCTTTCTGTTCTGATTTTCTACTAATTCGAGGTGTTTGACATTTAAAGTACATTCAATGCAAATAAATCCACTATTAATGTTTATTTCCGTTGGAATCTCACCTCTTAATATGTTTTATATGGTGATAGCTTTACTCTCTTAGCAACTTTCCTAAGTCAAACATGTTTCTCATGTGTGCTTTTTATTTCTGTCTCTGTTCTGGATCTAATCCAAACCATTTCCTGACCCTCACCGGCCTTCCGAACAATGTTTCAGGAAACATCTGCTACAGTTTAGAATTGACGTAAAATCACATAACACTTACATTAACCATCAAGTTCAACATTGACATTCCCAGTAATATGTTAGAGGCTAAACTTCCCACAGAGTCCTTTTGGATCTAAAATCAACACATCAAAAACATTAAAAATGTCCTAATTTGCCATTACTATTGTCATATTAATTTCCATTTGAAAACTTTGTTGTGCAATTTGTGTTCCCAGCCCTAAATTTATATTTGTTTGATCCATCTGTTAGTCCATTAACATGTAGTGTATAAATCTAATCTTCTTAATTTTATTCACTAATTTTAAATGTCATTTATGCAAGAGGATTTTAGGATCAAGATATTGACCCTTATCAGTCGTTTTGTTATAATTATGGGCTTATGGTTCTACTTCCAGATTCTCTAGAAATATCGTTCTGTTGTCATTACGAAGGAAATAGGTTGTTTCCTATGCAACAGTATTAAATGAATTCTAATTCCTTTACAAATCTCATGCTTCCTTGTTCTTCAACACATGAAATTTAGTCCAAATGCTGTCTGCTTCCAGTTGTTGTGGACGACTTTTATCACAAGAATGTTCAGGATTCTTCAGAGTTTTAGCTGACTCTCTCTGTAGTTGGTATATCAATAATCTGCATAATAATCCCTAAATGCACCATGATTGGATCTCTGTTTTAACCTAACACCTTTGTTATGATCATTATCCTTGAAGAATTCTTGTACTAACCGTATGATTGGTTTTGTGCATAAATCATTGTTCGTTCGGCTTTTTCCCAGTTCATTCATTTCTCAAAATAAGTTGCATATTAATCATATTGGTTTTGCAGTTAGTTCCCGCTGGTGATTTGTAAGTGAAGGCGTCTGAAATCTATTTTCACTTTACATCTGAAAATACTCTGTCTCCAGTAGATTAAATTTCATGGTTAAAGTTTGTGACCACGATAAAACCAAATTCCTTTCCTAGCAATCCTCAACAAAAACAAAATAAACAACTACTCTTTCGACCAAAAAGTGTACTTGTAAGTAAGTCACCTCTAGTTTAGCATCCTAAACAACTATCTGAAGTTGTGACATATTTCTCAAAGTTCATCAATTCTTTTCCTCAACATATTTTCCTGCAATCCTTAGGAAACTAATGTTTGCTAACATTGATGTTTTCCAGCCACTTTACCTCCAGCACAAATACTTAAAAGTTAGAAAAGAATATTCAAAAGTATATATTTCTTTGAAAAAACGTAATAAACTCCTCACTGGTTTTTCAATTTGGCAAATCAAGAAATATTCAATTAACTTACTCTTGTGTTATCCTAAACATAATGTGTTAATCAAGTAGGTCTATATTATTTGAATAATATTTATGTCCAAAGTCAGTAACTTCCATTAAAGGTTATTTTCTTACCATGCCAAGATGTCTGAAAAATGAAAAATGTTCCTGTACCTTACCTTTCCCTATGTAACAGAGCATTTAATAACATTTGTATGTCTTCCATTGGAACAAGGTGGGTAGAATGCGAAATATTAGCAGCTTCTGAAAAAAAAAAGAAAAGAGAAAACTTAAGGCAATACAGTTAGTTATTTGTTAGTCAGATTTTAAATGCAACTCATGCAATCAAACCTGGGCTTGTTTGTGTCACTTAATAATGAGGCTGAATCTGTTCCACCATGAAACATCTCTGGTCCCATAATGTTCATCTGTGTCGGTGCACATAGTTCATAGTTGACAGTTTCAGAGGAGATCAGGGTAACATCGGACATGAACTTATTTCTTATGCAGAAAGAACAAAGTAAAGAAATTAATTAACAACGATGCCTTGCAGAATTTCACATTTATTTTCATATTATAATAAGATTCCAGTAAATTTAAAGATTAAAAAACAAAAAGGATTCAAAGTAAAATGAAAATAGTAGCTTAAAATTGAATGCAAAGATATATATGAAAGTTTCAACCAGCAGGTAATCTGTTTCTAATCCCGTATGGTTACTTCTTTGGTTATTGTCACATAGTTTCCCTAGTCTGATCCGATAAATTTGCTTCTGAACTCATAGCGTCTGTTCTAATATCAGTTCTTCAGCTTTTTAAGGTCAAAGCATCAACAGTGAAACATTTATCTTAAACACCAAGTGTATTTCGTAGTAGTAACCTAACCTGTCTATTAACATTATATATACATCTTCTCATTTTGCAACTTTTAACTTTGTTAGACTCCTAATTCCCATTACAGTATTTGGTCAAATGCAGTATAAATTTGTTTCAAATGTCTGGTTACTCTGAGCTTTCTAATTTGTCCCATTTGAAAGTCTTGAATATCTTATATACCTTTATAAAACTAAATTGTGTTTATCATCTAGTTGGAGCTCAAAAGGCTATGAATTACTTTGCTATGGAAAGAACTCATGATGGAGATCAATATTTTGTTCAGTAGTTGTTTAATGTTGTAACTCATTTTAATTCAATTTCAGAAATACTTTATTAGTCTCCAGTTGATTAATAAACAAATTTGGCACAAATTCTTCTATTTATTTATTTTTATTTTGGATGATTGAGAGATATTTGGTTATTCTACATTTTGTAAACAGAAAAAAAAAAGAATTTATTTGATCTAAGTGAATCTTTTTAGCACATCCAGCATTTATCTCTACAGCCTCTGGTCTGATCTGGCTGGGCTGTTCAGCGAGGCTTGGTGCTGCTCTGTCCAAAGCCTTGTTAACGTGTGTGGAGACCATTCCTTTGCTCGGCCTTTTATTTTATTGGCTCCAGCATTCTTCTCTGTCATCTGAGGTCTGAGCAGGCCGTGGGCCAGTCCTCTGTTGTCCACGCAGGCTCTGCTGTGGACGGTGAGTTTGGTTCTCCATGTTAAGGAGGCTGTAATTCGCTGAGTGATCAGTCAGAAAGTCAGAAAATACCATGCAGCTTCCTTCATGAGACTTTGCCTCGATACAGCAGACACAATATTTTCAAACCTTCTGCCATAACAGAACATTTTCATTCTTTTAATGGCTGCATTATTATTTCTGCAAGATGAGTTCATTATTCTTGTTTATTCATTTATTATTTAAACATAAAAACTTTGTATTTGTAAATTATTATCATGCCACTGTTTGTAAAACCTTGAGAAACACATTAAAATTTCATCTTTCTAATATTAATTTTGTTTAGGCATTTAGCAAGAATTGGCAAAGTTCTCTCAATAGCAAAATCCATAACATTACCATTGTAATTTTTAATTGATAAGGCAATGTAGCGCATATAATAAGCCAGTAACTTACTATTCATAACTGTTCCTTATTTGTTTTTTTTTGTTTTTTTCATTAAGTCATTGTATCACTCTGTCCCTTATTGTTTAATCTAAAGAAACGACCAGTCTGGCCTGGACCAACTCAAATCTCTAGTCAAATCTTTCTTCCAGCAATAAATTGATTCCTGTTAGATCACAAGTCATTTCCCTTCACCTGTCTGTCTGATATTATTCATTAAATCAAGCTACATTCTCTGTTTTTCATTTCTTCCTCTTGGTTTGTTACACCTCTCACTTTCTGACTTTTACATTGTTCAACAAAATAAAAAAACTTATCTTACACTAAAAACACGTTTACATACTAACTAAACAAGGATAAAGCATAGACTGTCCTATTGTATTATCCCACCATTAAGGCTTAATAAAATGGTTTGAACCTGATCCAAGAATTTGTTCCACCCACTAGAATATTTTTAAAGTTGATGCTTTCTATGGTGTTTTTCAAATCTAAGAACTCAAAATATGCAAAAAATAAGGAATATACCTTAATAAAGATTAATTTCTGATTCAGTTCTGTCAAAATAAAGTGAGATCATTCCATGTAATCCATGCAGCATTCATGAAGTACTCACAGTTAAATCCATAAAAAAATTACAATAGATATATTTCTGTGTAATCCATGCAACAATTATTAAAATATACAGTTGAAGCAGTGCAGAGTGAAACAGGCATGTTCTCATATTCTGGAGCTGAGAGGACTGGAGAGGCCTGAGTGGAGATAAATATTAACTGTCTTATCTTTTGCAGAACTGTAAACAAGTGTATCCAAAGAAATTATGTAGAATGATTTTCCATTCTTTTACAAGTAATAAATGAACGAGTAATCTTTGATTTTCAAGTTAGAACACAAATGATTGAAGTATGATTGAGAACTGATAATAAATATAAAACATTAAGGTTTAAAATTCTCAATCAACCATATATGAAAGATATAATGTTGATTATTAGTGATGGATAAAAAGAATGAAGTGATGATTTTATAACTGTGTCTTAAAGTAAATGTATAAAGCTGAGAATGGAATGTGTGATACTGTGTAAAGTTTAAGACTGAGCAGATTAGGGAGAGAAGTGCAGGATGACTAAGAGTGAAAAGAGCCAGCTGTATGCTGACAGAGAACCTTTAAAGGACAACGGAAGGAAGGGAGGATGCGACTACAGCAGGAACCAGTAAGTCACAATGACCATGACTAAAGTATTGGCAATAACCAAGAAGTTGAGCTGAATAGATTGAGCAATAACTGGAAAGCCTAATAAGGAGCTGACTGGTGAAAGCATCAAGCACTATAAAGACAAAGCTGAAGGAAGGAACGGGGTTGTTTCCTCGCAGAAGACCAGTGAACAAGATCGGACGGAGAAAAAGATGCTTAGATGGAAGAAGTACCAGAGACACAGCCCTGCTGATCGACTGCATTAAAAAGAGGATCAACCCGTGAGCCCTGAAGGACCGTGCCTCAAAATTAAGAATCTGATTTCATCTACAGCCTTTTTATCCAGACAACAGAAGTGAACTTGATCGGTGAACAGCTGATCGCTCTAAGTTTCAGGCTCTTGGAAGTCCTGAATCAACCTCAATTATGTCCCCGTGGGTTTCCTTCAACTCTTCAGCCTCTGGAAGCCATTTTCCTCTGAGACATATGACAGCAAAGTTTCTGTTTAACCATCGAAGCCTGGAGCATCAGTGCCTGCCACTTAAAGGAGGAAAACTGAAGATCAAGTCGTATTCCCCTCAAGAAACCACTCGTTGTTACCCGAAGGAACAGCTCCATCGGGTGCATGGACGAGCCTCCGTCTTCAAAGCCTCTCCAAACTCACTAGTTTCAGCATCAGGGAAAGACAGGTTGAGTTGATTGATTTATTTCTGTTATTGAATTTTTTGTGTTGCTGAATTTAAGCTGTTACTGACCCCTGCAAAAGCATTACTAATTAAAGACAGCATATGAAATTCTAGTTAAATCGTGGATATTCAGTTATTTGACTCACCGTATTTTTGGTTTTTCATTGGTGGTAAAAAGTCTGTTGCCTGGTTCTAAGAAATTACAGGAGGTTTTTATAGGTTGCCTTAGCCAATTTTGTTAAAACAACGCCCTTGGGGCTCGTGCCGAGTCACTAAAATTAACCTAGCCCATATACCAAGTGCCAGTTGTAATATTAGGGAATGAGCAGCCGTTAACAGGAGTGATTGTCGGACTGTGAACGACTGCGTTGGCTACTCAGTCGTCCAGACCTCCGGTTGAAGAAGGGTGAGACTTCTGATGTAGGCTGTCAGAGGCTAGGCGAGTCATTTCCCGACACCAGCTTAAACAGAACTTTCAGTGAACCTGCTTAGTAAGACTTTTCAGGTTTAGGGAAGTCCGGACCCGTTGGATGGAGAGCTAGATTGAGCAATCCCCTTGGACATAGGGAAGTAGGAGGGAGGGGTTAGCTCATCGGACAACGAAAGTTCATTTAGAGAATTTCTTTCCATCAAATTTGTCCAAAATGTGTAATAAATTGCATGATTAAACTTTCATTATTCTTTATAGAAGGCAAGCCAAAATGATATGTGACCCATTTTATCAGTAAAATATTAATGAACTACAGTAAAATACCAGTACACAGAAGAAGCTCTGGGCCCGGCCCTCTTAGAGAACCGTCCCTGTGAAGGGGAACTGGGAGCCCCCCTTCTGCTCTGCTCCTAAACACACTCACATGCTGAACCCACTGACTTTCACAGACGTGCAACACTTTCCTCCATTTTAGAAACGTTCTTCGTTTAACCATTAAGTTAAACCCCATAAAGACTTCAACATACCAGTTGTCCACTGACCTGATTAATAGCTTGATGGTCAGCCGAGTCCGTTAAAAATTTTTTTTGTGTGTGTACACATTTCTAATTATTAGATTATTGACTCTAATCCCTTTAACGGGATTAATTTAACATCTCTGCAGAAAACCATCACCACTGCTCACCATAGAGATCTCAAACGAAAAAAAACTCTGCAATCAACATTGCAATCTCCAACCATGTACATGTAAAATTTCAACAGCTGTGGCCTTTTCCAGTGCTCCGGAAGTTCCCACAGAGGCAACATATTCTTTTACTTCAACTTAAATCCACCGGCTATGTTTTCTGAAGGTCTCCTACGTACCTTTTCTAACAAGTTCTTTAATATATATAAATTAGCTGTCTCTTACACAAGAAAGCTTAATTCTCGGAGAGAATCAGTATTTCGTCAGACACTATATAAAGACTTATGCCTGTTCTGACACCACGAAAAAACTGGGGGTGCGCAAACATTTTAAGACTGCCATAACCAATTCCAACTTCCAATGTTTTTTGGCAGTTTTTCCTGCATACAGGAAACCGTGGAGACTGTGAGAAGAGAGAAAAAAGAGAGAGACCAAAGTCTCTATCTACAGCCTCCTCAGTCGAGGGCCCCCGGGCGGCTGAAATTCTTTCAACAAGAAGAGAGACAAGAACTCACCCCCTCCTGTTGTGGCCCTGAACCACAGCCTGCCCAGGCCCCTCTCCAGAGGAGGTGACCGCAAACCTCTTCCTTGTAGATTGTATCACGTCGGGGTCACCAATATTTAGGAGCGGGCGGTCTGATCACTGAGTTAAAACAATCAAACAGAACTCAGAAATATTCTCTCTCAAACAGCCCTCACGGGAGGCAACTTTTATTCTTCAACAAGCGCATAGAATAATCTTCATCGAAATTCCAGATGTCGCCCTGCCCTCAGTTCCTACAGGGCGGTTTTTATACAGATAGTCAACATTGGTGTGTATTGGGTCCTGTTGACCAATTGAAATCATTCATTTACGTAATACATCTGGCATCCACAACATTGCTCTCTCTGGCTACATCTGGAAGACATCAGATTGGCGTACGTGACAGTTTTACAATAACAATAACAATAACTGGATGCAGACCCTCAGCAGACCCTCAGCTGCCTGGTCAAGTTGACCTGGCAACACTTTAGGGATGTCAAAACTTTTCCAGCTGGCAAGGGTCAGAATGTCACAAGATTTCCTGCAATAACAAGCCCATTAGTTTTCCCTCTAGCCAAGGACTTTTCTCTAATGCAATCTGCTCTCCAGACAGTCAGGCGCTTGCAAGAACAATCCTTCACAAAATTCATCTTGTAATGGTAGAAACAATAATAACACTTTTCGATCTAGTCAAAGCAGAGCTTTATGCCTCCACAATCCCTGTCCATCCCAAGGGGGGACTTACACACCCCCAAATAAGCATTGCCCAAATCTCCCTACCCCCTACCCCCTCCCACACCTAAACCCTATCCCATTCCATACATACCACCACACCCCTCAGTTAATCAGGCCCCAGCCACAAAGACTACAAGACCACCCACCCCCAGCAGGCCAGTGACACCCAGGAGGCACCCCCACCTGGAGTACAGGTCCTCCACTCATCAGAACATAGAACAGGTCCCAAGACTGGGCCAGGCACTCAGTAATCTATTGCCCACCCTCACCCTAGTGCCAGCAGCTGCAGCAACCCCACCTAACCACACACCTCTCCTTCCCAGATCCACTGCTGACCCAGGTAGCGCCCACATACCCATTCCGCCCAAGGATAACACCATCTCCCATGTCAAAACCCCCACATGCCTAGTTCACTGCACCACCAAGTGTTGTATTTAATTATTACAAATCAAATGAACTTTTTTTTTGAAAATTAATTCTGTTTTTTTTTTCTTACAAGCAGACATTCTCTCCATCAAAACATTATCTAATAACAAAGGTTTAAAAAATAAATCTTTATACTAGTGTATTCTTCCACTTCTTAGGTACTGTTCCTTTTACAATGCCTGAACTACAATAAAACTATTTGATCTGTTAGTTTCCATAACAACATTTGTGATGTCACCAAGCAGATAGAATGTACACTGGGAGTGTGTTCTCTAGACAGGCTGATTGGTTTTCATATACTCTCAGCCAAAGGTCATGGACAGGCGCGTAGTGCCAGTTGGCATCCATATTGTCAAAACCCATTTGGAACATCTTTAGTAAGTTTTGTTGGAGGATTTTCGATTGTACAAACTGGATGATATAATTTAGTTCATCAATGCAATATTAGCCTAATAAAACACTAAATGATATGAAATCTTTCCCATTAAATATATCCACTAAATGATTTACACCCTTACTATTCCATGTTCAAAGGTATAGAGCCCTAGATTTGTCCATGTGCAATATTAAAACCTAAATTTGTTGAGATATTCCTGTCAGCCTGTCAAATATGTACTGATGTTGGTGCTTTTAAAGCAGCTATGCTGCTTAATTATATAGTATAATAAACTGAATATTTGAGACACACACTATATAGTGTTTGTTTAGTGCTTATCCATAGGTTGTCTGATGGAATTTTCCGAATGAATTTTATTAAATATATTGCAATCCAAGTGCCAGGTAATATTTATGACAGTCTGGGCATTTCAAACCTCCTAAACATCAAGTCTTTTGTAAAGTTTTAAAATTTATACGTGGAGGTTTAGATGTCCATAAAGAATTTTGTAGAATATATGCTTTTGAACCAAGTCTGGTCTGGTTCTAGGGACATAGAGAAGACCCTCTTCCTATTAGTACGAGAAGGAGTGTTACCCACCTTGTGAGGTTGTCTTCTACTAATTTGAGTAATGGCATGTAATTTAATTGTATCAGCTCATCCAGGGATTGTTGAACTGAGATGAAAACTAAAGTAAAGGCTATGGATTTGTTCCATTTGAGTAGTCTAATATTGTAGAAAACCTATTTATAGTAGTTATTATCTCTGGAGGAGAGATGTTTGTATTTTAGTCAGCAACACATCATTAGCATATTCATACATTTTATGGGTTATATCTTTTCATTGTTGATGAATTGCAGCTGCCAACGGTTCAATTGCAGAATTCTAGAATTGTGCTGCTCAGGGTGGCAGCATGTTGGAGTAACTCTGCTGTTTTCATGGACAATGAACAAACTACAGGACATTATGGAAGATGCCAGTCACCCTCTGCATACTGTCATTAGCAAACTGAGGAGCTTATTTATTGACAGACTGCTCTAGACTGATCATGGTGGAAAATAAGTATTTGGTCACCCGCAAACAAACAACATGTCTGGCCCTCACAGACCTGTAATGTTTTCCTTCAGAAGCTCTTCTGTCCTCCACTCGTTACCTGTATTAATGGCACCTGTGTGAAATGGTTACCTGCATAAAAGACACCTGTCCACAGCCTCAGTCAGACTCCAAACTCAACCATGGCTAAAGACCAAAGAGCTGTCGAAGGACACCAGGAAGAAAACTGTAGACCTGCACCAGGCTTGGAAGAGTGCATCTACAATAGGCAAGCAGGTTGGTGTGAATATATCAACTGTGGGAGCAATTGTAAGAAAATGGAAGACATATACAACCTTTGATAATTTCCTCGATCTGGGGCCCCACGCAAGATCTCATCCCATGGGGTCAAAATGATCATGAGAACGGTGAGCAAAAATCCCAGAACTACACAGAGGGACCTGATGAATGACCTGCAGAGAGCTGAGACCAAAGTAACAAAGGCTACCATCAGTAAAACACTACACCGAGAGGGACTCAAATCCTGCAGTACGTGTCCAGGCCCGTCTGAAGTTTGCCAGAGAGCATATGCATGATCTAGAAGAGGATTGGGAGAATATCATGTAGTCAGATGAAACCAAAATAGAACGTCTTGGCATAAACTCAACTCATCATGTTTTGGAGGAAGAAGGATGCTGAGTTGCATCCCAAGAACACCATACCTACTGTAAAGCATGGGGGTGGAAACAGCATGCTTTGGGGCTGTTTTTCTGCAAAGGAGACAGGACAACTGATCTGTGTTAAGGGAAGAATGAGCGGGTCCATGTATCGTGAGATTTTAAGCCAAAACCTCCTTCCATCATTGAGAGCATTAAAGATGGAATGTTGCTGGGTCTTCCAGCATGACAATGATCCCAAACACACCGCTTGGACAACCAAGGAGTGGCTCCGTAAAAAACACTTCAAGGTCCTGGAGTGGCCTAGCCAGTCTCCAGACCTCAACCCCATAGAACATTTGTGGAGGGAGTTGAAAGTCTGTGTTGCCCAGTGTTGGAGATGAGAAAACTTATGATTTGTCTTGCACTTTATCACTCATGCAAGCTATGTATATCTGACCTTTATGTGAACTCAGCATGCAGACTGTGCGAGGTCAGGCCATTTTCAGTTCCTGTTATCTCCTGTTAAGAAATGCATACTGTCTGAAAACCAACTGTCTGTTTCTTTCTGTTACCCCCACCTCTCTGTATCACACACACACACACACACTCAAACTGTCTGTAACCAACACACCCACTCTCTGTTAACTGCCTATAAAATAAAGAAGTCAAGAGGCCGCAGTTTGTAGTTGCACCGCAGAGTGGGCTACCATCTTGCTGCAAGATTAACAGAGACTCATGTGTCGTTCCTTCTGAGCTTGACTATTTGATAAATATCTCTAACATTTTAATTGGTCCTTCGAGCCGGAGATTCTAATATAAATATCTATTTTTTACCAGCGACCCTAAGGATCCCGGGGATCACCTGACGCCGAGGAAGCGCTACTGGATGTCTGCCCCAGGACGGTGGTCCAAAGACCCGGTGGGTGAATTCGCATCAGGCCGGTAGATTATTGCTTCACTCGACGAAATTAAGTGTTAAATAACAAAAGACCTCATAAATGTTATAATGTAGCGTTTCTTTAAACTCTGAGGAGAACACAACCACAGATTCAGGACAGCGTTTTAACAGATTTATTTCTTTGGTGAAAGAACAAGGCGAGACAGGGACCCAGGCAATGACAGCAGAAGACAGGTTCTTTTCTGGAAGGGAAGGTGACAGGGTTATGGATATTCCAAGGGAATTTTAAAGAGTTTGCTTTAAAGAAAGATTAGTCCAGGATTAGTCCGGAGCGGTAGTGGTTAAGCTGGGGAGGTTAGTCTTTTCCTCTGAGATGGAGGTTGGCAGAATGTGTGTGGTAGAGGACAGTTTCCTTTCTTTCCTTTAGCTCTCAAGTGACCACTCAGTTTAAGCGTTCCCACGTAGGAGGGTGGACAGGCAGGTGACAACAGAGGTAAGGTTCTCCAAAACCTCACCTTATCAAGGGCCAGAAGCTGAGAAGGCAGGGAGACTCACGGAGGGAGATGAGGAACGAAACTTAGAAGATCGCTCAGAAAACAGATCACAGAAACAGGAGCCTTAAAACCATCAGGCAAGTTCTGGGGAAAAGACAAGAGAAAAATTCCGATTAGGTTTAGCAAAAATGTATGCATAAGCACTGCACATCACGGTCAGTACCACAAAAATGTAGCAACGGGCTGACGTCTCTCTCCTGGTCTCAGCTCCTTAAGTAGGCCAGTGATTAGGCTCTGATCAGTATCACCTGCCAGAAAACGCTCTAGAGCAGAGGGTAGAAACAAAAACACACACATACACTGCGCACCATAACATAGTCCTGACAATAAAACAGGTTAGGTTGGCCGTAAGCAACTGTTGGGGAAAAGTGGACTAGTCAAAGTACTAACTGAATGAATGTGTTGTGTGTGATTGGAGGACTAAGTATTTTGAAAGAATCATAGCAAGATTCTACTAGTCCTGTGTTTTATTTTACCTGAATAGAAAGACGTACTGGTGATCTAGGAGATACAGGACAGGTTTCATCCCTGAAAATTAATACCGCTGCGGACTAGGCGCAGTTGAAGGGTGAGTTAATGTCCTCTCCTTGATCTGATGCCAGTGAACTTCTGTTCAGGACATTCATTATTTTTTTAAACGAATCTAATTTAAAATGGGGAAAGAACAAAGCAAATATAAAAACTAGGAGGAGGTGTAAAATTTATGGAAAATGATGTGGGGGGCCGGAGAAGATGGCATAAAAATAAGGATTTTCAGGTAACTTAATTACCACTGAAATCCTAAAATTACAAGGGGGATCTTAAACTGGAGATTATGCATTCAAAAAAATCCCCCCAGAGACAGTAAAAACCCCTTGTTAGATTATAAATTTCAAAGGGGAAAATCTCAGTCCCTGCGTGCACACAGTTGATAAACAGAAAAAATTAAAAAAAAAAAAGCAGGAAAAGCACCCTTTAACTGACAGCCATAATATACCCCCAAATTATAAAAAACTAAAGGGGGGTTTTAGAGGGACGTGGGTTAAAGGGAAGTTTTAAAAAGGGGAAAGGTGACCAAGTGGACAAACATGGACACTGTCCAACTGGACAAAAACCCAGTGAACGATGACTGGGAGGGGGGAAAAAGGAATGTTTTTTAAAAAAGTAAATCTGAGAGAAAAAGATCTTGTAAGCCAATTATTAGTGAGAAAAACAGTTGTTTTTTAAAAAATTTTTTATGGTTTTTATACTACCAACGACCCCATGATTAAAAATGCAAAAAGATTAATTTTACAGGGAAATAATTCCATATTTGGCTCAGATTGTGTGCATTCTTGATTTTCTCCTCTTTGAGAGAAGTTAAATTTCAGCTCTGTGAAGCGATCTTGACACAGGAAGTGCAGCTCCCTGAAAACAAAGATATAACTTCCGCAAACAGCAGAAGCCTGTCTCTGCTGAGAGCTCTGATGAAGATTGTAATTCTACCCTGCTCTTTAAGTATAAAAAAAGAAAAATTGGCTAAAGTCTGCAGAAACAAAATTAACCTGGATTGAAGCTCTAACTATGTTTATTTCAACAGCTGATGCTCATCCAGAAGGAAGACAGTGGGATTGCAGTGTTCCTAGGAAATGCAGCTCATTCATTAACAATACATTTTTCTCCTATAAGTGGAAGTTTTTTGCTGACTAATCATAGGCTGGATTTTATGGAAAAATTATGTGCACAGACCAAATGACTATGATTCTGACTGACTTTTAAAACCTCACTGACCTATGATAACATGACACCCAAACAGACAACACATTTTTTAAGGTGGAAACCCCACTAAAAAACACTTTATGATTCTTGGGGGAATAAAAAAGAATTGAAAGCGTTCAAAACAGCCCTAGTGGAAACGAAAATGGCTTATGAGGGGAAACAATGAGCATTTTAAAGAATAATAGAAGTCAAAAATTATGTTAAAATTTTTCCAAAATAAATTTACTCTTACAGGAAAAAGAAGTAAGTAGTGTGGAATATGTGGGGAAGGGGGAATGACTGATTTCTTTGGGTAAGCATCTTTGAGGGACCTTAAAAGCGCTTAAAAAAAGGTCTGATTCTTTCTGATCTGATTCTGATGATCATTGGCCAAACTTATATCTCAAAAAAGGTTTTCCAGAATTTTTTTTCCCAAAAAAATCTTTATAAAGATAGAAAAAGGTTCTACCTCTATTGACAATACTGAAAAACATAAAAAAGCTCATAGACCCGTCTTCAATTTTTTTCATAATTCTTTTACAAAACAGGGTATTTAGACCTTTTTTGTGGCCAAAATTGTCTGTATTTTTTTTGTCTTTTTTTGTGAAAAAAAAAGGGTCTTTTTCATGTTAAATGTAAAAAATTTTTTTTTTTTTTTAGGGTATATGTGCACAACAGTTAAAGACTACGGGGGGCAAGTCTGAATCAAAAATAATTTTTAGGTTTTCCTTTATGGAAAAAACAAAAGGTTTTTAAAAAAACTTTGGTAAATGTTTAGACTTTTTATCAGGTTTAGAATGATCGAATTAGACTCAAATTTTAAAAACAAGATGAAATTAACTTTAAAACATAATTACTAGACGGGACTGAAAATAGAGACAACTTGAGTAAATTGAAAAACAAACTTTATTTTACTTGGAAACCAAAATACAAGCTGACTGAAACTGTATGATGTATCTATTAAAACTGGGTAAGAAAACTAAGATTAAAAGATATAATAGCCCCTTTTTTTTTGCGTTCATCAGGGAGTGAGTTTTTATTTTTTTAATAAGAAAAAAACCAAGCATTATTTAAAAAATAATGAAAAAATCAAATATAACTCTACAGGCCCCTGTGGGGCGGCTGGAGAGGCTGTAAAAAAAACCCGGGGAGAAATAGTGGTTGTACCATCCACTCACACTGAAAGTTCCCCATTCGTTTCACTGGTGCTGTTTGCAAACCTCACTCCATTTTTTTGACAGATGCCAGACAACATGCCTAAACCTCACTGCTACTGTCCACAAACAAAAATATAACCTTACAAAGATGTGTTCCACTCAATTTAAAATCACTCTGCTACCAGGAAAGCAGAAGATGGAGAACCGCATTCATGTAAAAAAAAAATTTGAAGCTCTCAAAACTATTTAAATTTTAAAATCACAAATTTTTTTTGTGGATGATTCAGCGTCTAAAGATGAGTTTGGGAAAAAAAATAAGTTGGTTATGCAAAAAGAACCACAGGGAAAAACTGCAGTCATAGAAGCCCGGGCCTTACCCCAAAGTGCTCTGCACAGACAGCAGAAAGGGTATGCGTGGGAAGAGCCTGTGAATTGCATGTAGGGGAAAATACTTACCTTTTTTCACAGACAGCCAGTATGTGTTTGGTTTAAATTTCATCCACACGCAAAGATCTGGGAAAATAGGGTTTTAAAAACCCTTTCTTTGGGGAAACGGAATTAACACACTTTCATCTCTTAAAAAAAACTTTTGTCAGCCATACAAGTTGCCTTAAAAAATAGCACTGTGCAAAGGCAAAGAGGGATAAACACTGTCAAAACTAGGGAATTTAAACTTTGCAGGAGTTTGTCGGAAAGGCAGCATCTAAACTTCCCCTCATACTAAAACATGTCAGATCTGTTTTTTATAGATGCCGACGTCCTGAAAAAGACTCACACTGACAGCAGCAACAGAGATAAAAAACTTGGCTTAAAAGAGGGGCTGTTAAACAGAACGATCTCTATCTTTTAGAAAAAAAAACCCCAATATTCCCCAAAAAAAAAACCTCTACAAAACTGCAGCAAACAGTGACACACAAAAATTCCTATGTGTCAAAAAAGGAAAAGGGAGAAAACACCGGTTTAATCCCCTGGTTAATCACCAGTTTAACCCCAAAAAATTTTTTTCTGACTATGCAAACTTTTTAAAACTTTCATGGTCACAGGGAAAGATATACTGTTTTGTGGTTGTAGACGCTTTTTCAAAAATGGGTTGAAATATTACCCGGGAAAAAACACTGTGTGGCCCTTTACAGTAGCAGAAAATCTAGTAACATACTTCCCCCCCTACCTATGGCAAAATACAGATCATCAGGTCAGACAATGGGAAAAATGGAAGATCCTTTTTCCACTGCCATCAGAAGGGGGAATGACATAGAAAAAGGGGCACAAACAGGAAAAATTTCATTAGCAGAATGGATGAAACAAAATGTTGCAAATGAAAAAAAAACACAGTTGTCCAGTAGTTTAAAACCCCGAAAAAAAACTCTGCTCCTAATTTCAGAAAAACCTGAGGGCCGGGGAAACCTGATTCCTGATCAAAAATGCTCCACAAGAAAAGATTGGGAAAACACCCCCCCCGGGAAAGGGACCCTTCCAAGTTCTCCTCACCACGCCCAAAAGCGTTGGAAGATTGCAAAAAAGACCATCCTGGTTTTCATAAAACCCACGAAAAGCCAATATTGCCTTTGCAGGAGCCAAACCAACCGACGGGGTTAGCAGAGGAAGTCCGGCTACAAAAAAGGAGCTGGTGACCCCTAGGGGCCCAGCGTCTCAAAACCCGGTGAAGAAAAAAAAACTAATTTGCACCCCAAATTTACAATGGCTATCTGCAAGCTCTGGAGAGAACTCATTTGCCTGAGCCTCATGTTTTGGGGTAGGCTCTTTTTCTCCACTACAGAACAGAATCCACAGGATGCAACATTACACCAAAAAAAGTGGGACACCAGAGGGGCACATCTCAGACCTATAGAAAAAGGGGCAAAAAGGGCCCTCCGTTCCTACAGAATTATTGGTACAGATACGTCTACGAAACCGCTAAATCACAAAATAAAATTGACTGCTATGTATGTTTAATAATGCCTGTACACTCCCAAGGTCCAACTGTGTATGTAAGAAAAATGAATTTCACAGGAACAGCTTGTGCACTCTCCATAGGTCAGGGGGAATATGTAGACCGTGCAGAATTACTTCTACCTTGGCGCAACCTGTCGGCAGGTAATTGCACTATAACATCTACTGGTACAGGCTGTACATTTGACGAAAAACCCAAAACTCCAGAGTCAATACGCGTGTAATCCACGCAATTGTACCTGTGATCCCACGAAATGGCAACATTTTAATACTAGTAATAAGGCTTATACACCACCGTTCGAAGCCCATTATCAAGGACCGGAAAAACAACGAGTGGTGTCTAGGACAAAACCAGATAAACCAGTCTTCTAAATTTTTGGGTAACACTACTCACTGTAATTACACAGCAATTAAGATGGGAAACAAAGTCCACAATGGAACTTATTGGATTGAGGGAGTAGCCTGCCTATGTGGAAATAATGCTTATTTTGTACTTCCACCTAATTGGTATGGTGTTTGTGCCCCGGTATTTACACCGGAATAACACTGCGGTAATAAGTAAAGCATTAAAATCTCTCTTTTTCCACTAACAGGCGTAAAAAATCACTAGATAAAAAAACCACAAAGATCCCATTTGGGGGAAAAAAAGCCCTGGGCGAATTCAAGCTCTCCGGGTCAGAAAATTTAAAAAAAGCAAAAATTGGGCTCTTCTTCCATGGCTTGGGGGTAGGCAAAATAATGCTGCAAGTAGAAACCCTAAGTTATCCGATTCGGACTGTGTTTTAAATAATTCATAATATTAGAAGACGGGGCAAAAACAGAAATGAGTGCTATGGGAGCAATGAATTTAAATTTAAAACCGCATGGCTTAAGACATTTTAACAGCTTTGTCAGGAGGTGTTTGTATTTTTTTAAATAAAAACCTGTTGTACTTACATCCCAGCCCAAAATACACTCCCCAAATATGACAGGAGCCTTAAAAAACTTAAGGAATCTGCAAAAAAGTAAAAGGCCAAAACGATCACGTTCCAGCCTATTCTTCCTGGCTTGATTGGATGTTAAATTTGGGGTTAAAATGTTTTTTGTAGAAAATTAAAGCCTTTTTTTATCATCTTATGTGTTTTTTTCAATTTGCGTCATTCCCTTTTTTCAAAAAGTATGATTTTTAAAAAAAATAGTAAATCAATCCATTACTGGTTGCATATGCAGCTTTAAATCAAGGTTTAAACTCTACAACCCCAACCCAAGATGCGGGAAAATGCCCGAAAAAAAAATTACCTTTTACTGAGCTTCAAAAAGGGGCCCTTTAGACTGTTTATGATGAAATGAGTGTAAAAAGCTGATTTGAAAAATTTAAACTTGCCTGAGTGTACCCATACTTGTACTTCATAAAATGATCTTTTTTGTAACAGAAAATCGAAAGAAGTTTCCCAAAGGGTATTTAGAAAAAGAAACGTGTGGCATAAACGGGGCCCCAATTTTTTTTTACTTTTCTTATTACTTTTTAGTTCTAATGTTGGTTTAACATTCTGCCTTAATGGGGGCGCCCCGGGCGAGGGGGCCCTTTTGGGGTATTTTCCCCAAAATATAATCATGCTTATCGTCCGGGGGTTTTTCGCTCACATAAGAGTGCATTTGTTTAGTTCAAATTCATGTAAAAAAAAAGGGGGGACTGGTTGGGGATGAGGAAAAAACTTATGATTTTGTCTTGCACCTTTATCACTCATGCAAGGGGATGTAAAATCTGACCCTTTATGTGAAAATCAGACATGCAGACTGTGCGGAGGTCACGGCCATTTTTCAGTTCCTGTTATCTCCTTGGGTTTAAAAAATGCCATACTGTCTGAAAAAACCAACTGTCTGTATCTTTCTGTTACCCCCACCTCTCTGTATCACACACACACACACACTCAAACTGTCTGTAACCAACACACCCACTCTCTGTTAACTGCCTATAAAATAAAGAAGTCAAGAGGCCGCAGTTTGTAGTTGCACCGCAGAGTGGGCTACCATCTTGCTGCAAGATTAACAGAGACTCATGTGTCGTTACTTCTGAGCTTGACTATTTGATAAATATCTCTTACACCCAGTGACAGCCCCAAAACATCACTGCTCTAGAAGAGATCTGCATGGAAGAATGTGCCAAAATACCAGCTACACTGTGTGCAAACCTGGTAAAGACTTACAGGAAACGTTTGACCTCTTTCATTGCCAACAAAGGTGACGATACTAAGTACTAAGTTAACCTTTTACTATGGACCAAATACTTATTTCCCACCATAATTTACAAATAACATCTTTAATAATCCTACAATGTGATTTGCTGGATTTTTTTCTCATTTTGCCTCTCATACTTGAAGTTCACCTATGATGAATATTACAGAATTTTTAGTCTTTCTAAGTAGGAGAACAGTATTGTGCAAATGTTTTAGGCAGATGTGAAAAAAATACTGTAAACAAAGAATGCTTTCAGAAATATAAATGATGATTGTTTATTTTTATCAAATTACAAATGCTAAGAGAGCGAACCCAAACATACAGCCAAAGTTATTAAGAACTATCTTAGGTGTAAAGAACAAGAATTACTGATCTGAACATCATCAAGTGTGTCGGGAATTACATGAAGAGACAGAAAAATTTGAGAAAGCCTACATCCAGAGAAGATTTGTGGTTAGTTCTGTTGGACCACTTGTTTGCTGAATATTGTACTATTTACACATTGCTGGACCCCACCAGGCCTTCCGATGTCATCGGCCATTTTTTATCCCAGTATAGTCTGCCACTACAAATCCCAGCGGGCACTGCGGCTTATATGACGGGGCGTCCCAAGTCTGACGTCACAGGAGGTAATATAGGAAGGTGGACCCTTTAAAGTTTTGCTTTTCACGCTGGAAACCGGACCAGCAACTGGAGCGCATCCCTCTGGAGAAAAGTCCCACGTGGATTTTATTCATTCTCCTTTGTTGGCCAACGAGAAACTAAGCGAATTAAGCTTACAGGAATAAGAAGGCTTGTAAGTTTTCAACTTTACCGATCGAAGACGTGGGTGTAACACGTAACCATAAAACCACGGAGTTTCAAGGAGACGCAATTTTCCCTCCTTGTTTTGTACCAGTCGACTAGTGACGGTCCGTCATAATTTTTCTACCTTTCTGCCACGGAGGCCACCAAGGAAGGAAACGGACTGCTTTGCCGAGTACCCGCGGACGCGTGGGACTCTTTACCCCCCTAACTCTTCCTCTGCTCAGAGGACACGACAAGTAAAATCCACCTTTTATTTTTATTTCTTTTTTAGGAATAGCGTGGGCAGGGTAGAATAGGTTTTAGTGCGATGTAGAATCGCCACTTAGTCTAATGTGTTCTGAATTGTATGTGCATGCCATTGTTCTGTTGAAACGTGATTACTGTTGTTTTCTGAGGCCGCCGAGTCTAGCAAGATTTTGCTTTTACTGCGCGGACACCTGAGAGCTGGTGCGCTATGAAACTGGACTACTATAATAACCTTATGGTGAAAATAAACCATTTTCTTTGTCTTCAACTTCATGTTTTATGAGTTGCCGCCAAACGTTTTATAACCTTTTGTGTTCTCGAACATCCCCAGTGGTGGGGGAAGTTTTATGACTGCCTGTTTCTCACTGAGCTACACTTTCTGGCGGGCTGCGCTCCCAAAGCTTCGTTCAACCATATTCTCTTTTTATTTTGCCATAACTGCCATAACTGCTGGTTTACTCTCATACACACCCACTGCTGTTTTGTTTGTTTAGTTAGATATTTTACCCTTTTGTGTAGAACTTTGCATCCTTTATTAGGTGAAGATTATTGAATAGCGGATTGTATTGTATCAGGCTGTTGATTTAATAAATATTCACGTAGATAAAGAGAAGTCGTTTGTGTTTATTTTGTGCAAGAGTGATTTGTCTGTCAAAATAAGGTTAAAGTTCCACACGTTTCGGCAGAAACGGTTGATTAAACAGTGACATCTCTGGTAATAGTTATCAATTATTACTGAGTATAACGATTGTAATTATCAAAGGCGTTGAGCCATAATTAAAACACCAGAAGACATCTCTGGTTTCGATTCATAAATGAGGATTTTGGTTAAGAAATTAATTCTCTCAAATTATGATTTTTAATTATAATTATTGATAAATATTAATTAATCAATAATCATAATCTCAGCATTGGCGTCCCTTAGACGGGCCTTAAAAAGATAGACATCACATCACTTTTTAAAGTAAACAATTGTGATATCCGTAACATTTAACAAGCTTTATTGTGAGATTTGGTGAGTTTTGCAGAGAGCGTTTGTGTTCTAGAGGATATCTTGACTAGAGTTTGCTCAGTTGGGTGGCAGAGGATGAAATAATCTTTCAGAGGTGTTTGTTGTGAATGCAAGGTGAAAGGTGGGATAGCTTGTGGAAAGTTTAAAGTTAATTTCCAGCCGGCCAGCCCTGCTGCGTCAGCTGCAGAAAACCAGCGCTGATAAGCAGCAGACCTGCTTCCAGTGTCCGCTGGGTGTAATTACAGTTCTGACCAACCCTCTCCCAGTCAGGAAGAGAGCAACACCTACATCTGGAGGCCACTGAGTAAAATTACAGTTGCAGCCGGAGTTTCCCAAACTGCAGACCTGCACTCGGTACTATCTGGTGGTCACTAGTGAGAATTGCATTTCCTACTTTGATTTTCAATCACTCAATTCATTAACACAGGCAGATAATTCCATCACCTATGATCAAAAGGGCATAACTTAAGTTTAAAGCTTACAGATCATTCATTACCACTTTTGGATAAAATTTAAGCGTTTGCTGGGTTTTATTGTGTGAAGCTTGTTTTAATCTGACTCATAAACTAACTTAGTTGTCTAACTAGAAGGTAAGTGGTCCATATTAGGAAGCACTAACATTTATGTGAAACTAAGAACAGCGTTGAATGTTTTAGTTTCGGTTTCCCACTTTTAAAATTTTTATTTTGCGCTATTTCAAAAATGTGTTTTTTTTTCTCTTTCCTCTTTCCCTTTTTGTGTGTTTGTTTGCTTGATTATTCCCATTTTAAGCAAACCCATACACCTGCAAGATATACAGGGGTTGGACAATGAAACTGAAACACCTGTCATTTTAGTGTGGGAGGTTTCATGGCTAAATTGGACCAGCCTGGTAGCAGTCTTCATTGATTGCACATTGCACCAGTAAGAGCAGAGTGTGAAGGTTCAATTAGCGGGGTAAGAGCACAGTTTTGCACAAAATATTGAAATGCACACAACATTATGGGTGACATACCAGAGTTCAAAAGAGGACAAATTGTTGGTGCACATCTTGCTGGCGCATCTGTGACCAAGACAGCAAGTCTTTGTGATGTATCAAGAGCCACGGTATCCAGGGTAATGTCAGCATACCAACAAGAAGGACAAACCACATCCAACAGGATTAACTGGGGACGCAAGAGGAAGCTGTCTGAAAGGGATGTTTGGGTGCTAACCCGGATTGTATCCAAAAAACATAAAACCACGGCTGCCCAAATCACGGCAGAATTAAATGTTTTCCACCAGAACTGTCCGTCAGGGGCTCCACAGGGTCAATATACACGGTTGGGCTGCTATAGCCAAACCTTTGGTCACTCATGCCAATGCCAAACCTCGGTTTCAATGGTGCAAGGAGCGCAGATCTTGGGCTGTGGACAATGTGAAACATGTATTGTTCTCTGATGAGTCCACCTTTACTGTTTTCCCCACATCCGGGAGAGTTACAGTGTGGAGAAGCCCCAAAGAAACGTACCACCCAGACTGTTGCATGCCCAGAGTGAAGCATGGGGGTGGATCAGTGATGGTTTGGGCTGCCATATCATGGCATTCTCTTGGCCCAATACTTGTGCTAGATGGGCGCGTCACTGGCAAGGACTACCGAACCATTCTTGAGGACCATGTGCATCCAGTGGTTCAAACATTGTATCCTGAAGGCGGTGCCGTGTATCAGGATGACAATGCACCAATACACACAGCAAGACTGGTGAAAGATTGGTTTGATGAACGTGAAAGTAATGTTGAACATCTCCCATGGCCTGCACAGTCACCAGATCTTAATATTATTGAGCCACTTTGGGGTGTTTTGGAGGAGCGAGTCAGGAAACGTTTTCCTCCACTAGTATCACGTAGTGACCTGGCCACTATCCTGCAAGAAGAATGGCTTAAAATCCCTCTGACCACTGTGCAGGACTTTTCATTCCCAAGACGAATTGACGCTGTATTGGACGCAAAAGGAGGCCCTACACCATACTAATAAATTATTGTGGTCTAAAACCAGGTGTTTCAGTTTCATTGTCCAACCCCTGTATATCTGAATCAGACAGCTAGCTGAACAGCTTAGCCTGTTTGTATTGCTGCTAATTAATTTAGCAATCATGTAATCACAGAACAGCTTAGCCTGTTTGTGTTGCTGCTAATTAATTTAGCAATCAGTGGTCACTGAACAAATTAGTCTGTTTGCGTTGCTGCTAATTTCTTTAGTGGTGGTTCATAGCTAAACAGTTTTGTGTGTTTGCATTGTCAGTGTATTACCATTGTGCATTTTTGGCCAAAGATGGAGGGAACATCCCAGACTGCAGCTGGAGATGTGTGTATGCTAGAGGACCCCATAGGAATGCAGGCACAAGAGGCGATTGGGTCATTGATTCTGTTATCCTCAGAAGAGCGTAAATGTCTCAATGATTATGGCATTGAGCAATGTGAAGCCAGGATTCAGAAGTTGCTCCAAGTCATTAAAAACCCACCAAAAGACAGACGGGTCTCAGATGTGTTAGGACAGCTCAGTCCGTTGTATCAGCGAAGGTTAATGTTGGAAATTGACCAGCGTGTTAAACTGTAGTTCAAGCTGAATGATACCTTGCAGACGGTGGATGTCCTTAGAGGTGAACTAACAGAAGTTGGAAATAGGTTAAAGACAATTGAGGGTAGCCAGGCCACTCCCCCATCCCTGAAGGAGTGGGGGGTGAAAACAGGAACCCACCTGACTGGAGGATGTAGAAGCTGCTCTCCAGAGATTACCTTTCAGGGCTCATGGGGTTCCCCATACATCCACCGAGGCAAGAACGGGTGTAAGTAGTCAGAATAGGTTCAGTGGTGCGGTGCCCCACCCCACTGTAATCATCAGCCATGAACGATACCTGGCTGGGGATCCAGCAGGAGTAAATAGTTCAAGGCTTAGAGGCGAGCAGCCTTCAAACTTGACACGCAGTACGGTCCTCTACGATCCCTCACCTCTGCTAAGGCGACAGGAGAGCTGCCCCTGGGATCCCGGTTGGTCCTACCACCCTCAACTGCTGCCCAGGACCCGAGTCCGGGGAGCACAGGGCCCACCGTTGTACCCTGAGCAACCTCCACCTCCTTCTCCGAGGATGAGGCGTGATGCACTGACACACGCTGAGTGCAGCCGGAGTGAACTCTCAGATGATGACTCAGATGGGCCAGCCCCAATCTCTGAGAGTGGATTTCGCACCCGCCAGCTTGAGTCTCTGGCCAAAGACAGAGCGTTTCGACCCTAATAATGCAGAATCAAAGATTGATGATTACCTTAGGGAAGTTGAACGCTGTCTTCTAGATTTGTACTGCCTATCAGCACGGGAAAAATTGAAGCTCATCTGGAAAACAACATCCAGGAGCGTCCATGTTTTCATGGAGAGCCTGACCCCCGCAGTCCGAGACCGTTATTCAACCCTTTGCAAAGCTTTAAGGGAAGAATATTCTGTGTACACGGACCGGGCCTCCGCCACACGTGGTGCTTTCACTATCCAGCAGAAGATAAGCGAAGCACCCAGGGAGTATTACCAGCGTTTGAGAGCTGTTTACTTCCAAGGCTTTTAAATCCCTGTTCCTCCACAACCTTCATGACAGTGTGCCATACAATGTTACTATGTATTGCAGAACAAAGACCATGAGCATGCAAGAGATCCGCAAATATGCTCAGATGGCGTGGGAAACACGTGCCCGCCCGACCAAGTGATCAGAGGGCAGGCTAGGATTTTACAGGGCCAGACTGAAAGAACCAGCCTTGCGTTAGAAGGTCAGGAAATGCCTTCAGCAGGAACCCACGTTAACAACAGGTTCAGGGAGCAACGTAGGTTTGGTCGGCAGGACTGGGGGGTTGGCAATGAACGGCAACCAAAGTCTGGTAAACTGGATAACCCCAGGTCCAGCAGACGCCCTGATCATCAAGCGAGGCCGAAAGGTAAGACTGGTGAAAAAGGGTGGGACCGACACACAGAAGGAATTATGGGGAAAGAGATGGAGGCCTTACCCAAGATGGTAACAGAAGCGGTGCGTGAGGCCACCGCACCACCATAACCTTCGAAACAGGAAACCGACCATCCAGGTTAGGGTTAGGGTTCACTAGTACCGCAGCAAACAGCAGGGGTACCGATCTGGCTGACAGTCAAAACGGGACAGAAGCTTCAGAGGACCCGCGTTTTCTTTCAACCTCTTCCCTACTTCCGGGAACTGAACCTGGTGGTCTGTGACACGCCCATGCTTGAGTTGAACAACCGTTCGACTTATCTTTTGGTGGAGAATCCAACCCAAGTCCTGATCCAGGTAACCACAAGAAAAACTCTGGGTATGCTCATAGACAGCTCCTTTCATGACTTCGAGCTAACCATCCCAGTGATTGGAGACATACCCTTGTTTGTGTCCAGTAGACAGGACTCTCCAGACGTTGTGTTCACATTTCCGTTGGACATGATCACAGTTAAGAGACATGAGGTTTTAACAACCAAATCCACCTGTGGTGCTACCCTGGGGGCTGAAGGCAACCTGATGGCGTACGCACTGGCGACACACCCAGGGCAACTAGCTCAAGAAGAGCCAGGGACCCAGGACTCATCCAGCGGATGAGCATGCTTTCCAGCTCCTGAAGCAGAAACTTGGTTCTGCTCCTTGCCTGGCTTACCCAAAGAAGGACAGGGAGTTCTACCTGGAAGCGGGTTTCTCTTCCAAGTGCCTAACTGCTGCGTCGAGGCAGAAATATGACCAAGACATGCGAGTTGTCGCATACGCAAGCCGACCTTTGAGTGACATAGAGGTTAAGTTCTCAGACTGTGAGAGGGCCCTGCTTTCTACAGTCTGGGCAGTTGAACATTTCCGCAGTTACATTGGGGGGCAGAAAGTGATTATTGAAACCGGTCACTTTCTTGAACAGCGAACGGTTGAGAGACGGAAGAGTGTCCAACAGTCGCATCGCAACATGTATGATGGCACTTCAAGGTTATAACGTTGAGGTGAGGTACGGTCAGAACAATAAAATGTTGCTGGGGCAGGGGTTAGCAGAATGCCAGCACTGTGAGTGCGACACCGTAGCAACCATCATTGACACATCTGCCACCCCCCAGTTTTCTTCGAGTTACTGCTATTTCAATGAAAACGTGTGCGAAGGGCTTCCAAGAGCCTACATTGACGGGTGCGCCTTCCTTCATGAAGGTCGACCACAGGCGGGTGTTGGCATCATCTGGGTTGGACACTACGTCACCGAACCGAACCACTACCAGCTGGGGCCGAAAACAAGTCAGTATGCAGAGATCGCAGCAGTACTCATCACCCTCCAGCAGGCTACGGCCCTGGACATTAAACAACTGGTTATCTACTCCAACTCCAACTATGCTCGGCACAGTTTCATCTCACACCTCCCAGTGTGGAAAGAGAATGGAATGAAGAATGCCAGGAATAAAGAGGTAAAACATTCAGAACTCTTTCTGGCATGTGACCATCTCACCACAGAACAGGGGATGGTAGTGTACTGGAAAAAGATGAAGGGTCATTCCTGGACGTTGGGCCCAGACAAGGACGGAAATGATGAAGCAGACCGTCTAGCCCGATTGGGAGCTGAAAGTGGAACCCCGTGGAGTTTCCAAAAAGAATGGCTTCCTCCCTCTCATAACCATGCCGTCTGTGCCGTTACTCGGCAACAGACAAAGGAGAGGCGGGAAGACCCCCAAAGCTCTGGGGAGATTCTCCACCTTGAAAGAAAACCCAGTGATACGGACTTGGCAACCATGCAGGACCAAGACCCTAACCTCCACACCATCAGGGAGCTAGTGGCCAGCGGTCTGTCAGCTGAAACGTCGTCATTGACCTGCTGTCAGTTCCAACCATCCCAGCCACTCGGTCGGGCTCCACTTTAGCAAAGGGGGTTACATTCCCGTGGTCCCACCTGCAAATCGATTTGGGGACTGGGTTGGACCAGTCCCCAAATCAACCAGAGGTAATAAATACCTCCTAACAGTGACGTGGAATTTCACTAAGTGGGTTGAATGCTTTCCTGCACCAAACGACACAGCTGTAACCACGGCTGTTCTTTTGCTGAACCATGTTTTCAGCCAGTGGGGTCTTCCCCTGTCCATTAACTCAGACAGAGGAACACATTTCACCTCAAGCGTCATGACAGCGCTTTTTGACATTCTGGGAGTGGAAGTAAAATTTCACATTCCCTACCACCCACAATCGTCGGGTCAGGTGGAGCGAATGAACCGTACCATAGTGGCCATGCTAAAGAAATATGTTGGCAGCAACGGAAAAGACTGGGACATCAAACTCGCTATGGTCCTGATGGCAAACCGGTCCACCCCCCAACGCTCTACAGGAGTAACACCCTTTGAGATGATGACTGGAAGGCAAATGACCCTTCCACTCCATCTGCTGTGCCATCCAGAAGATGTGAGTGTGACAACTGTCTACACAGTACATCAATATGTCGCAGACTTGAAGGAGCACCTCAGATCCACATTCGCTTGGGCACAAACGAATGGATGTGATTCCGTCACATTCATTCCTCCACGGTTCATAGCACAACCTTTGCCAATGACGCAGGCAGGTTCCAGTGCCAAGTTGGACGAATAAGCTACGAACCATGATTTTGTTTATCTTTTTTATATATACATATATATGTACTGTATCTTTTATTCGTTGTTTCACTTTGTCTCAGGGTTACCAAAAGCTGATGACCAAAATAATCTAATGATGATATGAGTGTATTGTTTTGTATTTTCTCATTGAACAACATAGAAAGGTATGAGTTAGTCAGAGTTTAGTCCTGCCCAGGCTAACCTCTATCCTGCCCAGTCATAGGTTTTGAGGAACACAGAGACAGTTTTTGTTTTGTTCTGCTGCGCCACTCATCACTGATTATTCAGCAAAGGACAGAATGGTCCCAGTAGCTTCAGACACTGCGATTCATCTCACCCTTTGAACCTAGGGGGGGATGTTGGACCCCTTGTTTGCTGAATATTGGACCATTTACACATTGCTGGACACCACCAGGCCTTCCGACGTCATTGGCCATTTTGTATCCCAGTATAGTCCGCCACTACAAATCCCAGTGGGCACTGCGGCTGATATGACGGGGCCGTCCCAAGTCTGACCTCACAGGAGGTAATGTGTACGCCGGCTCTGGCCTCCGAGTGTGGTTGCTGCAGGACGGGCATCACTGGTCTCGGCGGTTGGGGTGCAGCCTCTTTGCTGTGTGTGCGGTTGGGTGGTCCCTATATTTTGGCTTGATGGATATGCCTATGCCTCCCTCTGCTGGAACTCAGCGAATAGGGGTGCCTATTGGGGTCAGCCGGGGAGAGCATTTTGTCCCCCAGTCCTTCCCTCCCCATGCCCGGACACCTCCCTCCGCCCACTCCATCACACTACCACTCATGTAGGGCCTTGGGGGGTGGGTGCATCATTGGAGTGCCGCAACAGTTTTCCATCTCAGCTGTCCCATGGCCCTTAGACAGTCTCACATATAACATTTTCATGAAATTCACATGTAAGGCTCAATGGCATCAAGAGGGAGTGTATTTTATTAACCTAGCCTCTGGTGCCTGCGCTCACCTCTAAGGGTTAGGTTGCATGTAGAGATTCAGGGTTGTGGGTGGGGGGGAAGGCCTTTCACCCTGTGAAGAAATTTATGTTGGGGTTCATTGGAGGTGGGGGGCTCATGGGGTTATAATCAGGTTTTTTGTGTCAGGTTGGGTCTTGCACTGCTCCCGCTCCTGGATCAGTATAGGCCCCCCATGAAATGTAGGGCCTATTTCCTCCCCGTCACACTCCTTGCCAGTGGCTGGTGTCTCTGCTCGCTTGTTCTCGGTGTCCAGGGCTGGATGCTTTGGTGTGTGCTGGCTCACTCCTGGTGGCTGCTTACTGGGGCCTGAATCCCTGCACCCGGTCGGGCCTCTGCTTGGGGAGTGATATGTCCCGGGGTCTTGGGTCTCTGGGTCCATGGCTGGGTCTCCTCGGGCATAGACAGCTGCCAACGGGGCCTGTGGGCTCGTCGCTTCAGCTCCCTCGGGCCTCTGCACTGTTGCTGTTGGGTGGTTCCCCTGGGACTTTCCCCTGCTCTTCTCTGGGGGGGTTGCGGTAGTCCTGGCGATGGTTCTCCTGTGGTCTGGGAGGCATTTAGATGCCTATGGCTCGGACCTCCTCCGTATCTGTCCCAGGTCCAGGGGGGCATGTCTATGGCTCCTTACACTCTGCAATGTATTTTTTTTATGGAGAAAGCTTGTTCTTGTTTGTTCCTGGCCTGCTTATACAGGGCCCGGTCCCCACTCCTGTGAGCCTCTTCCTTATTCCTGCACAGCTGCCTCAGATGAGAAATTGTTAGGAATAACCTTGCGTACTGTTACTTTTAGATGAGATTTCACACACAGACCAGATTGATAAAGTATGAGTGCTAATGTTTTCACTTGTCATAGAATAGGATAATAATCCTCAGTGACCTACAGTTTGACATAAAGTTTAGTACATTAGGTTGATTGTGGAACTGTAATAGGAGCGATTAGATTGCAGCAGCCACACTTAGATTCAGGGTTGGACTCCTGCTATTACAGACTCTATCAGATAGACACGAGAATGGTGACACAGTCTGCTGATAAACACTGAGGGAGTGTACATCCTTTGCAGGGAGTACCAGATATAAAAACCATGTGTGAGCTTCTTTCTGCACTCTGAGAGGGTTAAGGACAGGAGCCATCAACGCTAGTCTCTGTAACCATTCCTCTGCCTTATTTAGAATAAAAGTCTTGAGAGTAAAGAAAAGTTTGAGAGTCATTCCTTTTAAGAGAAAGTGATTGTAAGCAGAGAGAATGCATCTGGGGAAAAGAGTTCGGGGGAGATCCGAGGCATCTGACTGCAAACAGGATGCGGTAGCTTGGACAAAGTAAACCGAAATCCAAAAGTTTTTGGTCTGCACACACATCCTCACAGAAACTAATGTATGATGTCACCACCTCAGTGAGTTGGTTTAAGTCAATGGCTGAAGTTTCAAAATCAGTCCAATCTGTGCAGTCACAGCAGGCCTGTAACATCTGCTTTGACTCATCAGTCCACTTCTTTACAGTCTGATCCACAGGTTTGGAAGCTTTTAACTTCTGTCTAAAGGTTGGGATGAGATGGATCAGAGAGTAGTCAGAAAGTCCAAAAACAGCCCTGGTGACAGCATTATATTTATATTATATTTATTATATGCACCATTTAAAGTTGTGTAGCAGTGGTCCAGAGTGTTTTTATCCCTGGTGGGGCAGTTAATGTGCTGTCTATATTTGGGAAGTTCAGTGGAGAGGTTGGCACTGTTAAAATCCCCAAGAGCAATGATGAGAGAGACTGGATGTTTTTCTGTTGTTTTTTAGCATCTGATGTGGAGCCTTGAGGTGGTATATAAGCACCAACCAGTACAGATGAGGAGAACTCCCTCGGTATAACACAGTTTACAGTTTATGAGAAATTACTCCAGTTCAGGACTACGTGTCTTCTTGAACACTTTGATATCTCTGCACCAACCTTTGTTTATATCAAAGCAGATCCTGTCGAGGCATAAAGCTCTCCTTTGACTAGATCAAAAGTGTGACATTATTGTTTCTACCATTACAAAGATGAATTTTGTAAGGATTGTTTACTCTGAGTAAAAAACATGCAAGCGCCTGTCTGTCTGGAGAGCAGATTCCATTGGGACACAGTACAGGGAAAATTAGTGGGCTTGTTATCGAAGGAAACCTTGTAATATGCTGACTTTTGCCAGGTCAACTTGACATGGAGTCCGCACCCAGATAAGCGATGAAGTTGTTATTGCAAACTGTCACGTCCACCAATTTGAAAGTTTCCAGATGTTGGCTGAATGAGGAAAAGTGGACAAAACAATGTGTGGGTGCCAAGATGTATTACGTAAATGATCCCAACACACACCAATGCTTTGTAACTCTATAAAGAACCCCGGTAAAGACTGAAGGGAGGGGGACTTCTTGAATTTTTGATGAAGATAAACTTGTGCGCTTTTTGAAGAAATAAAGTCCCCTCCGTGGGAGCTGTTTGAGAGAGAATACTCTGAGTTCTGTGTTCTATCATATTCGCTTAGTGATACGACCGCCTGCTCCTACATAATTGGTGACCCCGACGTGATTCAATCTACTGGGAGAAGTGCGGTCGCCCCCCTCGGACGGCTGGGCCTAGGCGGCTGTGAATAAAAAGGCCTGGATCCGCAGG
>JAHHUM010001104.1:0-41600 GCA_036173005.1 Crenichthys baileyi | reverse complement strand
CCTACTTTGCTGTTTTTATTATTCTTGAACATTCTTCACCTCTCATTTGACAGGCTTTAGTTTTGAAAAAGCCTTTCAGATGGCAGAATTGAAGAAGTCTTTTGACTGAGAAGTGAAATATTTCTTAAAAAATCAAGAAAGAATAGTTTTGTTGAAAGACACAGAATGTCCTGGATGACTGAGACTACACCATTGTGCCCGTACAGACGCAAAAATACCTTTTCAAAAATACCTTTTTTTAAAGATGGATCACTTTTTTTTCAATAAAAATATCCCCAAAAATGTTTTTGTAAACCCAGTGAAATTGATCTCAGCTTTAGCTCCCACCTTAGTTACACATTTTGGTATTTAGGTCTCACTTCCTGGCTAAGCGCTAGTACAGAGCAGGGCAGAAATTACAGGAGCACCAGAAAGAACTCCACGCGGGGTTGTTCTGACGCCCGTAGGACCACAAATCTAGGGCAGTGGTCCGACGTGTGGGAAAACCACAAATGAGACAGGGGAAAACTCGAGTAGTGCACACAGGGTCTGGCGACCCCTCTAGGACTGCGGGAGGGTTAAAAAGTGTGAGATGGATTTATTGGGTTGACAGAGGAAGCTGTGATCCATCTACTTTAGCAGGGACCTGAGTTGGGTCACTGCATGTTGGAAGACAAACCGAGAATCCAGACCCTGTTCTGGTGCCGACCACTTTAGGTTTTCTTTAAAAATCTTCACATATCCACCTTCTTTCATGATTCTCACCACCTTGATAAGATTTGTGGTTCTAGACACCGTGGTGGTTTTTAATGTGAGTGATATAGCTCAACGCCCAGGGCGGCAGTACATCAAGGGGGGGCACAAGCATTTAGAAATAGAGGAACAAGTGATGTAATTTGCTCTCCAAACCAGTTCTCATCTGCTTCCTTGCATATCTACACAACTGAAATATGGAAATGGAAATAGGTGCTCTCACCCTGTATGAGCCTAAAGATGCTGAAGGAGGTACCTGATATAGAAATTCCTGTTTGGAACTAAATTAAAAGGTCATTTCACTCTTTTTCCACAAAACTGGACTACTTTTGGTCATCTGTAATTCGAAATAAAAAAGCAGATAGGTGAAATGTGAACCTGATTATTCTGAAGAGATTCACAGTTTGAGGTTTTTTCTTTTTTTCAAAACATCCAAAAAACATGGCCAAAGCTTCAAAGCTTTTTTGCCATCAAGTTCACATCAGAGTGAAAAAAGCATAAAAGTAAAAATTTTGCAGTTTGAACAGAATGAACAATTGTACACAGATTAGAGATTCTCTAAAGTACAGTTTCGATTTGTGCCACTTTTAATCTACTTGTGAAGCCCAAAACTAGGTATTGGGGGCATAGGGAGGGGCATTCCCAGGGTGTGGTTAATGTATGACCTGCCATTGTCTAGGTACACGGACTAAAGCCACCTACCTATAAGTTCTGTTTGGGTCATAGGCCTCTTCCTTCGTTCTCCAAACATAAGAAATGACACTGTTCCCATAGATGCTTAGTTTAGTCTCATCACACTAAAGGACATTCAAGTGTGCATAATCTTTCTCCAGGCTTTCCCTAGCATACCTCCATCTGGCTTGAAGGTATCTCATCTGGAGCGGCTGACATTTTCTTGGTCTGCAACCTTTCAGTCCATTCCTCTGCAGAGCTCTGGTAATTGTTTACTTTGGGAGAATAATTCCCAACTTGGTTAAGTAGTTCTTTAGTTTCTTGGTAGTTGTTCTGGGTTCTTTAGAGACATTTATCACTGGTTTTCTTTCTGGGGTTTTGGACATTTTTCCCTCATACCTCTGCCAGGCTTGTTCTGTGCTGCAGCTATCTTTGAATTAATGCTACTTCTCTACTTATTGATTCTTGGAATCACTGTAATAACATTTTTTATTCCTGTCCAGCTTTGTGAGCATCAACAACTATTTTTCTCAAGTCTAAACTGATTTCTGTTGTTTCTGAGATGATGCCTCCGTTTCTTTTGACAGCTTCAGTTTTATCTTGATTTTACAGGTTTTGACCATTACAAAGTTAGAGCACCTAACTGCACTGCAGTGCTTTGTGCTACTGCTCAATAAAAAGGCAAGTTCTTTATGGGCTAATTATTTGACCCCTTTGTGTTTATTTGGAATAATAAATTAATATTAAATTAACAATGAATTAATTATAAAATGATGTAAGTATCCAAAACAGTATTGGCTCTGTTTGGCAGCATTTAAATACCACTGAAATACCTTAAAAAAGTATATGTACATTTTACATCAGAAGTGTACATTAAACGTCATCCTTTGAGTTAAATTCAAATTAATTTAAATTGAAAAGAGATAAATAGATAGGAGTTGTAAAATAAAGCGACAGAATGAGCCTTTGTCCTCCAAACAACATTTTCAGTCCTTATTTAAAGCAGCCAACCCTTTACTCTATCCAATACACACATAAACACATCAGGCTATAACATATATGGTAATGTGATAAGTTCAATGTTTTTCTCATTAACGTGCAATAATGATGTGTCAGTGGAGTCCAGCCTTTCATCTGATCTCTAATAATAGCTCGCACAGCAGGTTAGGAAGAATGTACGGAGGCGAGACTGATGGAGTTTTCTTTAGATCAAGCTTTTCTCATTCAACCTAATGAACCAGATATCAAACTGCCATTCTACTTACTGACAATGGTGACTTTATTTACCAACAAAAAGAATGCAAGAGGCAAGAATAGTCATATTCAATGAAGCTACCATTTTATTGTACTTTTAAATGAATCTTCTCAGTGGCTCAAAAGGTGTCCTTATCATTGCAATAAATCAAACGGTGAAGACTAGATTTAAAAGTAACTGATGTCCTTGTGAAAACCATGAAAAGAAGCTCTTTGGTATCAAAAGATTTTTATTAAAGTTGATTATACAAACAATTTCTTTATTAACCAAGATTTCTGTAAACATTCTCTGGTACAAGAATTGGACTAAAAATGAAGTCCAAAATACCGTCAGAATCTGAAGGCCAGTTGATGGGTTTGTTACCGAATGAGAAGCAGATAGGATGAGGGTAAGCTCCTCTAAGTCTTCTATACTGGAAAAAGGTGGATTACAACATTTGGGTCAGGGGTCAGTATTTATCTCAAACAAAGGAGTTCTAGTATCATGGTTCCTTGTGAAAAGCTGATGATATCTTGGAGGTTTAGATGTATAGATGGTTTGGAGCCTTGTTTGCAGTATTGCAGCTGTGGCTCCAGTGTTTTGCTGTAAATAAGCTGAATCATAAAGCAAAGCTATCAGTGTACCACATTCCGGTCCTAACCTACGGTCCTGAAACATGGATTATAACCAGAAGAAGGGGACTTAATTCACAGGAGGGGACTAAATGTCCCTTGTGGCTGGAGAATGTTACCAAAGACATGTCACTATTCTGTCATTTAGCAAATAGAAATAATTTCAGTAATCCTAACTGCCCTAAACCAGGGAAACAGTGCTAAACATGATAATTTTTCAGGCCTAAATTCTCTAATCTCCCCTTATCCCATTTCCTCCACTTTTTCCATACCTCATCGCATCCTCAAATTACTACAGAAAACAGTTACGTCCTCTCTACAAATTTAAAAAGAGAAAAGCCTTACTGATGTTTTTATCACTGCCTGACATCAAATGAGACTTCTCCTGTTTTAGGTCAGTTAAGATTGTCAAAATTATTTCTATTCATTAAATGGCAGAATAAGGATAGAGGTCATTTCTTTGGAGATGTTTGTTTTACTTTTTTGTTTTTTTAATTTTAACCTGACTTGGGTCAAACAGTTTAAGGTACTTCCGATTCTTCTAGACAGAAGCTTACAAAAGCTCTCCAAAATGAAAAAAAAAGCTCTCTCGTTCTCCGATATCTCACTCTTAGCAATTTGAAACTATTTTGCTTATACTAACTGACATAAAACAGGAAATGGTTAGTCAACAGTGAAGGAACAAAAGATATGTAGCAGCATTAAGAACAAATGTTACTTTTTATTTTGATTAAAAACAGTTAGACCTTCTTTTATTTATTTTTTTTATTAAAATAGTAAATACTGTAAAGCTGTGGTATCACTCCATGTTTTTTGGTGAGATTGTCATACCAACCTTTGCATTGTTCAGTATCACTCTGTTAAACTGATCTAGACCAATGTGTCGCTGATTTTTCATTGACCGTGTACAAAAAATGTTTTTACATGCCAATTATGTCTCACCCCGCCTCATAGATGGATGGATGGATGGATGTTTTTTTCTCAATATTTTACAACAATTAGAGTTAGTTATTCACCAATAAGCATAAATCCAATCTTTTTTTGTTGATGTCTAATTATTAGCTTACGGCACTAATTGAAAGCCTTTCCTTCCATGTTGAAACAAGCAGCTTCTTTTTATCTCCTTTTGCTGTCTGTTGTCTGGTTTCTCATATCTTCGCTCGCTTTTCTTGGTATTTAAATGCTCCCACTGAAAGCGTAATCAGTGGTGGCACTCTGCCTTCCTCTCACTTTCTGACTGCAGCCGCACGCAGTCATCATGTCATCACTGTCTCTCCTCCCAGCAGGCAGTTGGTATCAGTGAGCAGTGTATTCACCATTTCAATTTGATTCACCGCTGCAGCTCCAAACCGCACGAAAGCACTCTCTGTTGGTTGCAAGGGGGGCTTTGGATGTAGGTGGATGATTGTGATTATGTGGGTGTATGTTCACTTTACATGCCTGTGTTTGGGAGGATTTAGAGCAACTCCTCAATCCTAATCCATTTGCTTACACTTGCACAGACACCGAGTAAGCCACATACATAGCCGGCTGAGCGGAAGCCACCGACAGACAGCGTGTCAGTGCAGCATCTTTTCTTTTTCTTTTTTTGCTTTGGCAACGCTGTACTTCATGTTGCTGTTCTGCATCTGCCAAACGCTGCACAATGCAGCCATGGAAACTCGGTTAAACCACGTTTACCGTGGTGGCTAAGAGAGCACTACTGCTGGAGAAAAAAACATATTTTTTAACAGAAAACACAATTTCCAGAGTGCTGCAGAGGTTATGGTGGAACACCATGGTAACCAGTAGGGGATACAAGTTAATGGATCCTCAGAGCCTCAAACCTTTAACTTGTATAGATAAGCAAAATGAGGTGCAGAAAAAAAATTATGACCGACTCATACATTAAATATTTTCTGAGATTATGTACAACCTTTTCTGTTTAACTGTTGGGGCTTTTGAGTTAAACTGTTGCTCTGCGACTGCATGCTGCTGAGCTGCTCTCAGACATCCCACTGCAGCCATGAATACCCTAATGAATGCTCTCTGCCTGTTCCCCGGAGAAAGCACCCACTGTTCCTCTGCGTCTCAGAGGACGAAGCAAGGTGCTGCTGGCTAGCTCTTTAATACCCACCACTGAATGCAAAGCCTCTACAGAGCTATCTCTGAGGGATTAATCCACTTCAAAAACCAATTAATAGGAGGCACAAGTTAAATTGAGGCAAGCACATAGCCAAGATGTAAAGAAGACAGTGCAGTCTCTGCTGCTGTCTTTATTTAACTTATGGGTTTTCAGACTGTGAGATGACAGGTCAAATTAAAGGTCACCTTGTGAGGTGAAAGGTGCATTTAAAACATCGGGCACACCTTGGGTGTGTGGGTGTGAGTGTTTTTTTATGTGTACACATGAGGGTGAGAATGTGATATTTTGACTGTGTGTGCCTGTTTTTGTGTCAGGTTGGGTCTTGGGCTGCTCCCTCTCCTGGATCAGCTTAGGTCCCCCATCAAATGTGGGGCCTATTTCCTCCCCGCCACACCCTCTGCCGGTGGCTGGTGTCTCTGCCCCTGGTGTATTGGTGGTTTCTCGGTGTCTGGGGCTGGGTGGTTTGGTGTGTGCCGGCTCACTTCAGGTAGCTGCTTGCCAGAGCGTGGGCCCCCTGGCTCTGTCGGGCCTCAGGTTGGGGGTTTATGTGCCCCGGGGTCTCAGGTCTCTGGGTCAATGGCTGGATCTGCTCCGGCATAGACGGATGCTGGTGGGGCCTGTGGGCTTGTCGCTGCAGCTTCCTGGGGCTTCATCACTGTGGTTGCTGGGTGGTTCCCCCAGGGCTCTCCTCTGCTGTTCTCTGGGGGGTTGCGGTAGTCCCAGCAGTCGTCCTCCTGGGGATCCCATGTTCTGGAGGGCCTTTGGATGTCTGCGACGCAGATCATTGTGTCTGTCTCGGGTCCAGGGGGGCAGGTCTGTGGGTCCTTACACTCGCTATTGCGCTCACACTTATACCCACAGGTGTTTGGATTTAGGTGTTAAGAGGTACACAAATGTTCTATATTGAGCTGCAATTACCACCAAATACATCTTGCAGTCATTAGTACTGTGCATTTTTCGGTAACAATGCTGTTGTTATACATGTTTCCGCAGGTGTAGAAGCACTCTTTTAGTATCTTGTATTCTCTCACCCTTCTTTCTCTCCTCTATTCTTTTCTCCTTCTCTCCCTTTTTTCTTCTTTTTCAGAAAGCACTTTCCAGTAAAGTTTCTTTTATAAATATTAAGTGGAGCATTATAGCGTTAGCCGTTATTCTCTACGTTGAGTTATTCTCCACTCAACGTAAATCTGTTGGGCTTCTCCTTGGCACTGAGACAACAATTCTGAGCTACTCTGCCAGACAGGACACGTATAAAAAGAATTGAAAAAAAACATTGAGCAGCAACAGAGACAGTCATGTTTATTGGCAGGCCTGATGAATATTTAAAAATCCTTAATATAAACTTTTATTGCAGCAGTAAAATCTCACACAAATGTAGAAAAACCCAACATTAAGTTGTGAGGAAAAACATTTCCAGGTTAAGAAATAATTATTTTGAACAAAATTATAGGTACCTTGGTACCCTTCCAATTCCTATGCATCTAAGGTATTTTTGTAATTTATACTTTTAAATCTGTCAACCACCACAGTGTTTGTGTGCAGGTTATGTGCTGTGCTGGGCCTTGCTGTGCTTTTTGCTTTTTCTTTTTTTTCCTTTAGGGTGTGACGGGCAGGTGCTTCTGCACAGGTGTTCCTCATCCTGACAGCAATCAGCTGGGTTTTTAAGGAGTGGAGGACCTAGGGAAGGCGTCAACCCATTGTGTTCAATCAGTGGTAAAAGGCTAGACCCCTGCTCTAATGCAGTTTGTTTTTTCCCAGGAAACTAATTGTTTCATTGTTTTTCCCTGTCCAACAGATCCTGCCCAGTCGGGGTTCTGATGGAGTAACCTGCGCCTGCTTATCCCTGAATCGCATTTTTTTTAAGGAGAGTGGAAACTCAGAAACGTGACGCCTCTCTGACTCATGGCCCCTGCTCACTACCTCCAAACCCATCCTCTCAAGAAGAACCGTCGGACTCAACTCAGGGGAACATTCACCTTGCCTTCCACCCTCCATCGTTCGCCTTTTCCCCGCAGAAGAGATCACAGGTACCAGCTGGCTCACTGCTTGCCAACCACAGACGCTGTGGGGAAGGACTTTATCCCCCTACCTCCTTATCCAGCCTCTCACTCAGTAAGTCCATCAAACTAATCTATCAGCAAGATCTTCTGTTTTTTCCCCCCTGAGTCTGGACCCATCTAAACTTGTTTTTTGTGCCCGTCCAGATAACTCGGGAATTGACCCGCTTACCCAGTTCCTGGTTCTCCTTCATCCTAGCTTCAACAGTGTGAAAATAAATTGTTTTCAAAACTTTCTCTTTGCCTCTCGTGGTTGTGTGTATCAGAGTCTGAACCAGCATTATGACAGAACGGGCTGACCAGAATGACTCTGACACACAATTGCGTGGAGCCGTTTCTCATCAAGGCGTGTTACTAGGTCAACACGAAAGTGTACTTAGAACTCTTTCCCAACAACAAAATATTTTACAACAGTCATTTGATTCAATGGCTACCCAGTTGCACGGCTTATTAGCACGAATTTCTGTTCCACCGTCTAATCCTGTCCCACCTGTTTTGCCTTCTCTCCAGGATCGTTCCGTGGGTCGTGAATTAACTCCCCCTCCTCCAGAACCTTTTTCGGGGAATCTAGAAAAAAGTAAGGGTTTTTTACTCCAATGTTCCCTTATTTTTAATAGATCACCTCATTTTTTCCCAGATGATGTAAGATTTCCTATATCATTGGTTTACTCAGGGATCAGGCTCTAAGGTGGGTAGAAGCCATTATTGATGAGAAATCTATATACCAATACACTTACGATGATTTCTTATTCTTATCCAAACAAACCTTTTCACCTGAACAACAGAAAGAGTAGGCAGCCAAGTAATTATGGACCTTAAGACAAGGCAGTAGACCTGTAGCTGTCATGGCCATTGAGTTTCGGACTTTAGCAGCAGAATCTGGTTGGAGTTCTCCTGCCCTCAAGAGCGCTTTTATTAACGCTCTTAACGAAAACCTTAAAGATGAGCTTACTTACCGTGATGAAACCAAGTCCTTAGAGGAGCTCATAAATCTCGCTACTCGCATTGATAATCGCTTACAAGAAAGAATTAGGGTCAGGGGTATCGATCGTTCCTCAAAATTGCAAGCTACTAGCTCGGCTGTACCTGCAAGATCTAGGTCAGACAGTAGCTCCCCTCCTGAGCCCATGCAAATAGGGAGAGCTCATCTGACCTCAGAAGAGAGGAATAAACGGCTAAGGGCGGGTCAGTGTCTGTATTGTGGCGCTGTTGGTCATTTTCGTCTCGCTTGCCTGATCCGCCCAAAAGAGCCAGCCCCCCAGTGATCCAGGGGGCACTAGCGGCCATTAACCAAAGACCTGACACCCCTCGCTTCCTTCTTAAGACTTTTCTCTGTTATAATAGGGAACAGATTCCGCTTACCGCTCTAATAGATTCAGGTTCAGAACAAAACTTAATAAACCCAGGACTAGTTCATAAGTTCAAGTTACCGGTTTACACTTTAGAGAATCCCATCAGGGTAATTTCTCTTGATGGGGAGTCTTTAAGTTCGATCTCTCAGAGTACCAAACCCCTCGAACTAGTTACTTCCGGAAATCAACATGAAACCATTTCTCTCTTGCTGTTTCCCACTAAGGAGACCGATCTGGTTCTAGGTCATTCGTGGTTGAGAGCTCACAATCCTCACATGAACTGGTCTGAATCCCGTATTGAGGCCTGGAGCGACCGCTGCCATGCAACCTGTCTTCGTTCTGCCATCCCCGGGGCCTCAGATTCTTTAGATCCTAATACTGAACCAGATCTGTCTAACATACCATCTGATTATCACCACCTTAAGAGGGTTTTTAGCAAAGATCTGGCCTTATCTCTACCCCCACATCGCCCTTATGATTGTGCGATTGATCTTTTCCCAGGGGCCCCATTACTTTCCAGCCGCCTTTTTCGTTTATCTGGGCCCGAACGTGAATCCATGGAGAACTATATTAATGACCCGCTCAAGGCTGGCATAATTCGTCCCTCGTCGTCACCCATGGGAGCTGGGTTTTTTTTTGTGTCCAACCAGGACGGGACTCTTAGACCGTGCATAGACTACCGTGCCCTGAATGATATCACCATAAAAAACAAATATTCATTACCCTTGCTTTCTTCTGCTTTTGAATCAGTTCAGGGGGCCAAGATTTTCACAAAGTTGGACTTGCGTAATGCATACCACCTAATCAGGATAAGACAGGGTGATGAATGGAAAACCGCTTTCAAGACTCCTGTGGGACATCTTGAATATTTGGTTATGCCTTTTGGACTTCCGAACGCCCCTGCAGTTTTTCAGGGGGTCGTTAATGATGTACTCAGGGACTTCATAAACATTTTTGTTTATTTGGACGACATTTTGATTTTTTTCCCAGGACCTCACTGAACATACCACTCATGTCAAGTTAGTTCTGCAGAGGCTCCTAGAAAATCGCCTGTTCGTCAAGGCTGAGAAATGCGATTTTCATGTGTCATCTGTGACTTTTCTCGGTTTTATTTTTGAGGGTGGACGGGTGAAGCCGGATCCCAACAAGATCTCTGCAGTGGTCGATTGGCCTCTCCCTACGGATCGCAAACAGCTGCAACGTTTTTTAGGGTTTGCTAACTTCTACCGCTGTTTTATTCAGGACTACAGCATCATTGCTGCTCCACTTACTGCTCTCACCTCCATCAAGCAACCATCCATCTGGTCCTCAGAGCGGATAAGGCTTTTTCAGACCTTAAACAACGTTTCTCCTCTGCACCTGTTCTCAGTCACCTTGATCCCAAGGACCAGTTTGTTCTTGAGGTTGATGCCTCAGACACAGGGACTGGTGTGGTTCTGACCCAACGTTCTCCCGTAGATGGTAAGCTAGACCCATGTGCTTTTTTCTCCAGAAATTTCTCTCCAGCCGAGAGAAACTATGATGTGGGAGATCAAGAGCTCCTCGCCATAAAGTTGTCCTTAGAGGATTGGAGACTCCTGCTGCTTGTTCATTGGTCCATACTTCACCCTTCCTTAGTATTTATACCCTCTGGTTTCATTGTTCTCCAATGGTTCCTCCTGACTTCTACCTGCTCCATGTACATTACCCAGTCTGTTATTATTATTATTATTATTAAAGGAAGCTCTACCCACCGTGATGCTCCCGCGTGTTGTTCTGCCCGTTGGTCTGACAAGAACAAAACAACTCATGAAAGATTAAGGCTTCAAACATTTTTACCACAGGTGCCAATTAATGTATCCAGCTGGTAATCAAAGAGTGCAAGATAAAGCATTGCATTTAATCTATAAGTGGTTAATCTTTTGCTCTTCATGATTATGGAGAACATGACTGAGCTTGAGATCAACAAGCAGACTGATGCTACAGCCATGTAAAGGCAAAGCTATCAAGCTGAAGAAGCTCAGGCTGGAGAACTTAATTAACTTGTCCATCAGTTGCACACTTTATATAGTGACCAGCTAAATTAAACCAGTGTTATGACCCTTGGATGTCTGCCTGGGTGTCTGAGTTTTAGTTTTAATTTATGTTAGTGTTTTACCACATCTCTCATTGTTCAAAAGTTCCTGCCGTGTTAAGTTTATTTCTCTGCGTTCATTGTTACCACAAGGAAATTGCCATATTTGTTCTTCTTTTGTTTTTAGTTTCTTCATTTATTTTTGTGTTCTTTGTTCCGTCCTTGTGATTTATTTGTTTTAGATCAGTTTCAGTCTCCCCGGTTTGTACTTTCTTTGTGTCAAGTACAGCGTTGTGTTCCCTCAATCTGCAGTTTTTCTCTCCTCCACAGCTGTTCCTAATCCCCTCACCTGCAGTCAATGCCATACTCCACTCTCACCTCAGTATGTAAGCTCACTGGGTTTCACTGTTCTTCGCTGGTTCCTCCCATTACGCTGCCTGTGGTCCATGGCCTGGTGTCCTTGTGTAAGTTTTCTGTTTTAATTATTAAACCTCCACCATGCTCATCTCAATGTCATGTCTCCATTTTGGTCCTACTCTCACTACACAAAACACAATAACAAGGGCTGCAGAATGAAAACCCAGGGCAGAGTTCTCGCTGGTGAAAGCAACAAAAGCAACAGTGGGTGCCTCTCTGCATCAACATTACCATCTTTTCATGACTTATTTAAAAGCCCTCAATCAGCACCGATAATTGGCCTCCTAACATTACAGATTCTTTGAGGTCTGATGCCTCACTTCTAATTTAGGTCTTTTATAATTTCCTTGAATTCAACAAATGTTGATCATAAAGGTAGCAGTTTTAAATAAATAAGATAATAAACAAATTGCTAAATAATTTCCTCTGTATCAAAGAAAATGTCCCTAACTTTTTTCTGATTCTGAATCTCAAAACTAAAAGTGCACAACATACTGATGCATTTGTGCATCAGTATGTGTGATAATATCAAAAAATATTAAAAATTTCATCATCTGGCCTGCATATCGCTAGTCAGGGCAATAAATTATCAATTTATGGGTGCATCACTAGCAGTCAGTGATGTTCGGCAGATCTACTTTGAGGTGCACTGATGGATCCCTCTTGGCCCTGTTGGACGTGAAATAAAACATCAAAACAATTTTTAAACTGTCAATGGTTGTCTGCACTAAAATAAGCAGTAAATATGAATTTTTACCAAATCCAAGTTTAGATATTAAGTAGTTATCTGATTTTCGAAAGACATAACACTTCTCTAATTCAGTGACTTGCAAAGGATTATTTAACTGTATCATATTTTGTTCATTTTTTTGTTCATTTCTTAAAGATATTCGTGCAGCACCAGTGACTTTTATTTTCCCCAGAATCTGTTTTGAGATTAGAGAACCACAGCTCAGGTGGGAGAATCTGTGCTCTGGACACCTGTTAGTTATGAGGTTTACAAATCTGGCCTTCATAGAAGAGTAGCAAGAACAAAGCCATTGTTCAAAAAAAGGAAAAAGAAGTTCCCTTTGGAGTTTGTCACACGCCATGTGGGAGAAACATCAAATATGTGAAAGAAGGCTCTGGTCAGATAAAACAGAACTCCTTATTTTGGTCTACATGCAAAACACTGTATGTAGCAGAAAACTGACGGGGCTCCTCACCCTAAACACAGCACTACTGGCAGCAGCATGCAGTGGGAATGTGTTTGTTGTTACGGTTTAAGTTTGTTGAGGACCAAAGCGGCAACAGGACATTGGAAGGCGCATGGTGGATGCATATATTTTAATTAAAATGAATGATGAACCTACAAACACGAAGGAACCAGCGAGACAGCAACTGAGAAGCCAAAAACAAATGGACAGACAACAGGAACTTAAATACAACCGAGATGAGATGGGCTACATGAAAAACAGGTGAGTGTAATTAACATAAACACAAACAGGTGTGGATCACACATTTCTTCTGGAGGGTCAAATAAGTTTGTCAGAGTTGAGAGCTAAATCCTGAAAGAAAACTTGTTAGAGGCTGCAAAAGACTTGAGATTCAGGCAGAGGTTCACCTTTCAGCAGAACGACTCTAAACATTCAGCCAGACATACGCTGGAACCATAGCATATTCATGTGTTAAAATGGCCTAGTCATTGTCAAGACCTAAATCCAATTTTTATTCTATGGAATTCTATGGAATCTTCATCCTTTGTGACTGAGCTGAGCCATTTTACAAAGAAGAAAGGGGAAAATAAACAGTTTTCACATGTACAAAGCTGGTAAAGAGGCTCCAAATAAAGCAATTGAAAATAATTAGAACTTGTTTTATATGAATAACATTGTATGTACAAAAATGTTTTGGATAAACATGGTCTAAATTTTGAATAATTTATTCAAGACAAATAAGAGCAACAACAGAACACAATGTAGAAACAACAGCTTTTGGTCACTAGAAAATAACTGTTTGTGTGTTCCTCAGGGGTTGGTTTCTGGCCCCTTGAGGTTTGAGCAAAAAAATAATCTCTCCATGAAATTATTTAGAGCTGCTGTTTTTATTTTCTATTAAAACTACATATTAACTACTTTCTAATATATTACACTTTATTATAGTGATATCATCTACAAGCCTACTTTTTTCATTTAAGTTATAATATGCAGTACTTCATTGTACAAGGTATGTGAACATTGCTCCTGCAGTTCGGAATACCTTAGTCCTACTTTTATTGCATGGTGCTGTCCAAAACCTTGATCTTTTTTCCATTGACCCGACAACTGCTGCCTGTCTGGGTCTCAGAAAGATTTTTTCAACTTTTCTGCTCTTCAGGAATGTTAAATGACTTGCATGTCCAGGGGAACCCACTAAGGAGCAGGCCTTAATTAAATATAGAAAAAGGTGAAGCCATATGAGAAACTGTTGAATTTACTTCAATAATCATAACCTAGTAATAGTGCTTTAATATTTCAGCAACACGGAAAACACACAAAAAAGTTTTTAAGGTGAAAAGCACTTCATACAAATCCACAGAAAACATGTGCCTCCTATTTCTTCTGCATTCTCTCTGGACAGAGATAGGGAGCGAAATATCGTAAAGTGCATCAACTAATAATTAAACAAGAACTCAAAACATAAATTCAATGAACACAATAATACACAATAATGTCAGGCAACAAAAATAACTGGTGCAAAACTTCACAAAAACATCAAATATATAAAATAATCAGGTTTATTCATCTATTGTTGGAACAATAGATGTGTGAACGCACCCCTTCATTTTCATGAAGGGGTGCGTTCACACAGTATGCTAAAGTCTCACACAGAGCACCATTCAGTTGTCCATTTTTATTAAAAATGCAAAAAGAAAAAATATATATTTTTAACCTGTTCTACAAAAAACTGAACATGAACTTTTTCAGAATTTATTTAGATTTTCTTGACCTAGAAAAGAAATGTATCTAATCTCAGCAACAATAACAGGTTGTGTGTGATCATTCGAAAATGCTTACTGGATGTTTGGGATCCTATCGACTATGAAATTAAAATGAAAGCAAAAAGCATTGGCACTGAAAGAGGAATAATGTCTGTTCACCTCACACAACCTATTGGATCATGGCTAGATCACGAAAAATCTGTAAAACCTTTTTCAGTGCTCAGCCTTAAATCAGTACTCGGTCAGTAAAAGCCTGACCGTTGCATTTCTAGAATAAATATATCTAAATATTTTTCTAAATTTTGAGCTGTCACCAGAATAAGCTGTATTTTTATGATAATATTGATTTTACAGTGCCTGGCAAAAGTATTTGATACCTCTTACAATTTTCCACAACTTGCCATGTTATAACCACAAACTTCAGGGTATTTTATCGTAAATTTATGCGAAAGATTAACACAACATAGTGTATTACTCTGAAGTGGAAGGTCAATTATCCATATTTTTCAAATTTCTTTTACAAACAATGCCCAAATTAATCAGGTCCCAGTAGTGAATAAGTCTCCATGTTCCAGCCAGCACACTCGGTCATGGAATTAACATCTGTTATGCTTCATGACCCCTAGTAGGGAGTGCTCCACTTTTTTTAATGCATCTCATTAGACCTCAGACAAGACCCTGCAAAAACCAGCCAACCTCCAAGGTGTGGTCTTCATCCAGTGTCAAGATATCCTTATTAAGTTCGCCATTACACCACATTGGGACTGCTCCATGGTCTTCAGGACCTCCATGACTGTATGAATGTGTCTGGATTGCATTAAATCTTTTAAACGTTATCATGCTAGCATGCTCATAAAATTCAAACAGGTTTTTGGTCTGCTGCCTTCCTAGCCACAGCACCATGCTACTGGTAAAAGCGCTTCATCACAAGGATGTGTCCTCATAAGGGTATTCCTTTAGAAATATAGATGCTTTTTGCACCTCAACCTTTAGTTTCAGCTTTGCTGTGGAACACCAACATTTTCAGGGCTGAGCCACAGCAGGTAAGGTTGTCTATGTAGATGTAGCCTACCACCAGCCGTGCGATCCCTTGCGATGAATTTACCTTTACTCAGCATTCTGTGTGCATGGTTCAGCAATGAAGCATCCACCTTCTCACTTCTCATTTGAGACGATACCAGGGCTCTGACATCATGATAAATACATTTTGAATTTGAACAGTAGACTGAAAGACTCAACATACTTCTGCAACCAGCAAAGTTAAGCCTATGTGCAATTTGAGGAAGGGGCTCTTCTGCTCAGTGGGGAACCCTATTCCTTAGGGAACTAAAAAATTACAAATCTCTATGTTCAGGAGGCCTGATTATGGCATTATCGCTGTTAAGAAGATGACTTGTTCATTTCAACTGCTTGGTCAGATTCTTTTGGGTCTCCTGCAGCTCCGGTGATTGGGGTTCTTTCTGTAACTGGTGGATTGCCAGATCAATCCCCTGCTCTGTCAATCTCTGTTTTACATATCACTCAGGACCCAAATATATTGCCATCATTATAATGAATCATCACAATACAACCATAGAAATTTTGTGCATTCTCACAACTGCTATGTCATGGTCCATCACCCGTACTGCATTTTTGACACTCACAAAACGGTCTCTTCAGGACCCTGAAAAAACATTGATATTCTGGCTGATTTTTAAGATCAGATTCCCAGGAAGCAAAGATGCTGCCACCGTGATAAGGAACCACCACAAACTAATTGTGTGTGATCAAAATAGTCCAACTCTCACTTTCTTCTGTGATCTTGAAACACCAAAGAAGATGGTGTAGTGTACGTCCGATGCAAAGAAGGTCAAAGAGAGAAATCTGAGCAAATTTCACAAACAACCATGACTCATTCCATGCACAAACAGTTCATAAGGCAAACACACATTTTCATAACATGAGTCAAACTGGATGCCTGCCAGGTGTTACACACCATCCAAGAAAGACATCAGAGCAGCCGGCGTAGCAAAGGACTCAGGACAGAAACCCTCGAAGGCCATTACCACCCCCTCAACAAGGTCTCAGGGTTCAGTAAGAATGTAATTCCTTAAGCCAAGCACACATTCGGTTGCTGTTTTTAACTATTTTTAGATATTTTTGGTCATGTCATGTCAGCCAAAGCTCCAGCTGTGTCCAGAATAACTGAAATATTTAAAGAAAATACATTAATTTTAATTTGCATAATCAAGAGGCTGATGCCATGCCAGGAGCAAAATCTTTGTTTAGGTTTTTATTGGACACACATGAGCATTAATGGGATGTTTATTGGGTTAAAACCTGATCTCAGTTGATCTTTTTTGGTTGAGTGAATTGTCAAATGCTCTGCTCAGTGGTAACTGTACTAATATTGTAATGGAATGTCCTAAAGGGTGTGTTTTGCATGAGTCAGTCTGGATTTTTCGATCTAAGTGTCCTTTGGTCAAAGAGCCGGAAAGCCTGATTAATCTTTACTTTATTTTCCGCTGTATTTTTGGTGCCTATTTGTTACATGAATGATACGACTAAATCATTTTAGCGCCTGGTACTTAGGAACTTGAGGTGAACACAGAAAATTATTCCCTGGTCTAACTGGCTTTTATGTTCATGTGTTCTTTAAGAATTTTCTAAACCATGCATGTGGCTGCTTTCACTTAATATGCACAAGCACAAAATGCAAAAACAACTTTAACCATCTGCTTTTAGTGACTAAAACATTCAGTTTCTTATGTATTTGTTAACAATTCTACACAAAACAGGCCAAACAGTAAATGCTTACAAAATTCATATTATCATCTCACTTTGATTACAATTCAAGTGTCACATTTGTTTGTAGGAGGGATGCATTTTTAACATAGTTGCATCTTTTCACCTTCATTTAACATGAGTAATTATAGCAGAGAATGAAGTCACAAACAATTTGTCTATGAGATACTTCATTTTCAAATTCAATTAGCATTACCCAAAGCCTGTGAGCTTGTATCTACACTCGCCTTGTTGAATTATGCATGACTATTAGTGTTTGTGTAAATTAAATGTGAAAGCATAATGCTGCTCTCCTACACCCAAATGTGCCAAAGGAATTTTAAGATCTGGAATTAATAAAAGGATGGATAATGAGCAACAGTAAAGGAAAATAAATCTGGTTGTCGAAAGCAGATCACGTAACTGTGTTCTAGGTCAATTTTTTTCATAAGAGGGCTTTGCTATTTACCTAAAAATAAAAACAATCAACAAAACAATCAGAATAAGGCAATTTCAAGGTTCGTAATCATCAGTGAGCAAAAAAGAAGCAGAATTCAATATATGCAGGCATGCCCAAGCTGCAAAATGAAGTTTTATTACAGGTGGGAGAGCTAGTGCATTATGCAAATACGTTTTTTCGAGCCATCGCCACTCGCATCAAGTGGAGGCAAAAAAAAAAACCTGTAAAATCCCAAACTTTTATTGCAAAGTCTCTATAGTTTTATCATTTTGTTTCACCTTAGTGGCAGAGATTCGTATCACTTGTTATTCCTAACAAACAAAAACTTTTCTTCTATTTATTTGTGTTTGGTAAGAAACACAGCAGAGTTGAACCACAGAGACATTTTATTAACAACATTACGCATTTAGGAAGTGGCCAGATCACACTGTAGACCCATAGCGTTTTTTATTTGACACACAATGCCTTCTCAGGTTTTAAGGTTTTGTACGTAGATATTACTTTCTGCTCTGTTGCATATTAAAAAACATTTGTATCAATATGTCAATCATTTACAATGGGACTCAGAAGACTCCACAGCCCTGTTACAATACCAGGTTTCTGGGGTGTAAAAATGAGACTAATTACAAGTACAAGAGTTCACACTTTCCATCAATTATCATGATTCTTATTACCCAGAAATAAAGTTCAGCTGTTCTCCCAGGATTTTACTGACTTTCTCTTATTCACATCTTATTCTAAAAGCCACAGTTTGAAGAGAGGTTACAAAGAATCAAAAGGTATTAGTAAGGAGAAGCTTTGAAAAAATAGCATATAATTATTTATGACTTTCTTCAAAGTCAGAGGTTTAAATACACTATCACTGCTACACCTTTAAACAATTGGTGAAAGCGCATATGATGATGTCACAGCTTTGTAATTAATTCACAACATTTAGGTTATTTGGATGTTTTGTTAGGCAACACCTCAAACACACTGCTTTCTTTTGTGACATCATGGAACAGAAATCGAAGAAATTTGGGTATATATATGAGGAAGAGCATTACGGACCTCAACAAGTTTGGTTCATCCTTGGAAACAATTTCCAAATGCCTGAACATGCCACCTTAATCTGTTCAAACACGTATGTGCAAGTATAAACAGATTGGGAATATCCAGCTATCATATGTCATGTTGGGTTTTTGAACCTTACCTAAACGCGGACAGGAGCTCAGAGGATGCCTTATGGATTCAAAATTTAATGAAGGATTTGATGGACTAACAGAACAGAAGGAATACACACAGGACCAGGCAACAGCAAGAGTATAACCCAGCAGTGAGAGGAAGAGGGAAAAAGGGGGAAGCTTGAATGCACCAAGCACCCAAACACCATCCCAGCTGTGAGATATGGATGTAGTGGCATTGCGTTGTGTCTTTTAGCCAATGGGTTATTGTTTTAAGAAATGGTTTGAGCAATAACCATAATACTCAGGATAATAACCTTTTCCACAATTAAGCACCCCTAACAGGAGGGGTTCAGACATAGGCAGCTTTTTAGCTTAGTTTTTTCTTCATCTTGATAGATCATTACTGCACCTGAAGCCCCAGTCCATCTGTCCATTTCCTATCCTACAAATACTTGGGAACAAGGCACCAAGGTACTTCAACTCTTCCAGTTGAGGCACAGAGTGGTTGCTGTCCAGGAGGGAAAGGTCCTTTGAGAGTACTTTGACTTCAGTCCATCAAAAAAATATGCATGTTGTCATTATGTTCCTACGAATATTAATATATTTGAAGTGGATTCCACTCTGGCCCCAACTATTTAAATTGCAGTATTGCAGATGATTAACATGCTCCGCTAATTCTGTACATGAATAATCAGAACGGACCATCTTTCTCTCCTCTGTGACCCTGTGAGCTGCCTCTTAATGAGTCCCACTGCCTGCGGAGAAAAAGATCCTCTGAAAGCAGGTGTGTGTGAGACTTGATAATGTGCAAAATCTCACATGATAACAATGTAGTAAACAGATGATGGCTCTGATAAGTAGGATCTGTAATAATAGTGCCGTTTCCTGCAGGGACAGCGCCGTATTATTGAAAGCTGGGGTTTGTTAAAATCAAGAATTGCAACTTCTCGGATCTGGTTTGGATTTTTGAAGGTGACCAATTTGAAAATGTAGGGCCTAGTACAGAGACAGAGAAATGGTTCCCATTGGTATCACTGGATTTTAACAATATATTAGCCCTTTTGCAAGGAAAAGTTCTGGTTAGGGTTTCTGGTTAGGATCACAGTGTTCGAACATGAAGTAAGAAATTTTTCATAGCATTGCATGACTTGCAAGAAGCTTACAAAAAACGAATAAACGTCTTCATATTTTGCCACAAATCAAATGGCTGTAATATGGGAGACCAACACAAATAACATAACGGTGAAGTGGAAGAAAAATGACACGGGGTTTTAAAGTTGTGTTTTCCGACAATAAAAAGTGTGCCATGCATTTCCATTCAGCTTTCTTTACCCGGATGCCCCTAAATAAAATCCAGTGTCATTGAATGTGATAAACACAGAAGAAGGCCCATGGTTGCTCTGGAGAAGCTGTGGAGATCTACAGCTTGGGTGGGAGAATGTGTTGACAAGACAGCTGTTCCACAAATCCGGCCTTTATTAAAGAGTGGTAAAAAGAAAGCCACTGATGCAGGATGTCAATATGAAATGCCTGTTTAAATTATTTCACAATCCATGTAGCTCACCTGAGGAAGAAGGGGCTCTGGTCAATCAAGCCCAAAATTAAATGTTTCAGCCTCCATGCAAAACTCCCCGAAAACCTGCGATGTGCAGAAACTGTTGGCTCCTTTTAATCAGGACTGACATTTTTTTATTTACTGCAGCCTTCCATCAAAGAATCTGACTGCCTGACCACTGAAAAGTGGTTGAAGCCTGAGATTAAAAAATGATTTAAAAATTTTAAATTGAATTTAAACATTTGTTTTTTATGCAGTGTTGTGCTTAAAGGACCTTTTCACGCTGTTGTTGCTGTCCTATAAAGCCCTTTCAATTGGCTTGTGTATGAGTGGTGCTATATAAATTAACCTTGCCATGCACTGTATTAATGTGTTATTGTACACATATCTGACCACTGTTGAAAGTAAATGTCAGATTTGTTTTGACAGGAAGGTTCACACACACAGCTCCAACACCTTTATACCACCATTGCAGTTATAGCCTCCTTTTTATCCTGGATTATATCAACTAGTGTGGGTTGATAGGATGGTGCAACATCAAGAATGTCAGGATTTTTCTCTTTATGTTATTGGTTTTGTAGCTTCCTCCAAGACAGCTGCAAATTTTAAAATTTCTCTTTCATGTTTATTACGACCTAAATAATAGCCTATAAGGTGAAGGGTAGCATGTCCTCTCTTTCTGAGTGACTCCTTATTGACACAGCACTATAGTTTATCTTCATTAGGTTTTAGGGTATGTATTGTCATAAGCATGAAAACACAAAATTAAAATGAGCTGATTGGTTATATCATTTAAGAATTAATTATATGACTCCTATTAACCTTTTGAACACAAATTTATGTTTCACTCTCCTTATTTCTAGAACTAATTGTCTGTGTACTGCCTGGCACACAATACATCTATTTTCAGAACAGCTTGTGCTGCACAGATATTGCTTAATTTGCCATGTCAGTGATATTATTCATGCCCCTGGATCTACATAGGGTCGAAACACAGAAAATAAGAAAACATTGCTGACAAATACAATTTAGTGGACTATTTCAACCATGTAATGCTGTTAGATCTTTCTGCCATCAGTGTGAGAGTATATGGAGAAAGGTCTTGGCTTGTTTTTCATGATTAATATTTCATAGATCATATTCAGGTCCAGTTAGAAATGTAAACATTGTGATATGGAAAAAAATCAATGCCGCCATATTAATTATTTAGTTCTTTTAAAAAAAAATGTGACAATTAGATCGTCTTTCTAGATCGAATGTGATTTATGTGCAGGTAAATATATTTAGTATTACAGTTTTTTTTTACAATTGCTTAAGCTCGATTTTGAAAACAGGGTTTGGAATATGACCTGTATGACCCTTCTCTTTTCCAATGGTTATAATCAGTCTGAGAGAGAGAGGTATCCCAATCCTTGTGGTTTTTAGTATAACAATGACCATCAGTGGGACCCTTTGTGGGGTGCCTTGAGACGACATTGTTGAAAATAAGCGCCGTTTAACCAAATAATCTGAACTGAAACTATCTGTGTAGTTATGCTGCTATAGGCTTAGGCTTCTGGAGGGCATAATGACCACTCTCACCCTCTTCGCTACATTCTCACACTACTCTCCAATTTTGCATTATTTGCTGTTATTTCAGCTTTTAACTTTATGTTCTCTCTCTTTTCTCTTCCTAGAAGCTACACCTGGCCTGACTCTGTGTCTACCTGTGACACCTTTCTGGAGAGGGGCATCATCCGAGCTTCTGCTGGCAACAACTTAATGCTCACCCTCTACCAATGATCCACATGGCTCTGTCTTTTTGTGTTTAACCCTTTCTCTCTCCTAGACATGGCAATTGACTGAGCTTTTCTGTGACTAACTCTATATACTCCCTTTCAGACTCTAACCTTGAAAACTGGCTCAGAGTTTATCTGTTCTTTCTTTCTAGGTGAAATGACTAAAGGAGCTACATCCATTAACATTTACTTTTCCTTCCCATAGAAAGTACTCCTGGATCAGTGCTTCTTTGTTCTCTTTGTGTCTCTGCTCTGTTCTCTCTAACCCCCAGTCGGTCGTGGCATACGGCCGCTCACACGGAGCCTGGTTCTACTGGAGGTTTCTTCCTGTTAAAAGGGAGTGTTTCCTCTCCACTGTCGCTACATGCATGCTCAGTATGAGGGATTGCTGCAAAGTCAACGCCAGTGACTGTCCACTGTCTCTACATGCGCATCCGGGAGGAGGGAATGCTGCAAGTCACTGACTGGATGTAATCTGCTGGGTTTCCTTAGATAGAAAAACTTTTTATCCAATTTGAATAAATAACTGAATCTGACTGCACTGTTCAATGGTTAGGACTAATTGGAATGTATGTACCTGACTTTTGTGAAGTACCTTGAGACATGTGTTGTGAATTGGCGCTATATAAATAAAACTGAATTGAATTGAATTTCAAAACGTACATACAATCAGCAGAACCACACACACAATATGCAGAACACCTCAGATCCTGTACAAAATGAAACACTCTTGGTCACAAGCCTCTTCCATGGCCTGAGTGAGGGGCACCTGAGCCTGGGGCCGGAGATCATCAACCTTCCACCGCCATGCCAAGAGAAACCCTTTGATAATGTTTAGAAATGGAGAAAATTGTGGAAGGTACAATACTGTAAACTGTGGGCCTATATTGGCATGATGGTGGAGGACCCAGTTCTGTGAAATGGCAGCACAAAGGGTCATGTTACCTCCACGTTGCCCTGGGACATTAAGTATAGACCTGTGGCCAATGATATTTCTGCCTCTCCTCTTTGCTTTAACGAGGTTGAACCCTGCCTCATCTATGAATTGATGCGGGATTTTCTCAGCCTCCATCTGTAACACTCTCTGAAATACAGTAACAGACAAGATTGTGTAGTTCAGCATAGGTGTAGTATACAATAACTTTACATGTAAAAACCACAGTATGTAACATCACAATGCTAAAGTGAACAATACATACCTCCACATACTCTTGCCACAGCTGTTTGGTCCTCTCTGAATTCTGCTCAAAAGGCACTCCAAAGGCACTCAATACAGTTGTTTCATTTGAACTTGATGTGCTTTCAGGATGTGTGTTAGTGTTGTCTGAGAGACCTGTCGGACATTATTGAAAATGGCATCGTCACCAATAATGTTAGCTTGAGGTTCTCTGAGCCTGGTGGCATTTTTGGCCAAAACCTTGTTTATGATCTCTCTCTCTCTCTCTCTTGTTCTGGATTACTGTTATGTTGCAGAGTCCAGTCCTTTTTTGACACATTTTCAAGCACCCTCTGATACATGTTGGAATTCATGCTGGATTCTATGGTGGTCACCTGGTCAGGCAATGCTGCAGCAAATCATCAACAAACCCTGACACTTCCACCGCCATGCTTCACAGCTGGTACAGGTTCCTTTTCCAGAAATGTTTTATCCCAAACATGGCATCAGTTCTTGTGTCCAAATAAATGTAATTCATAATTCGTCTGTCCAGAAAACATTATTACACAAGTCCTGCTCTTTGTCTACATTGTCTCTGGCAAACGTCGGTCTGTCCTGTCTTGCATTCCTCCCGCCAAAGTCAAACCTTTGCCATCTTTTTCTTATTGTCCAGACATGCATTTTCATTTTGCTTGTATGAATAATGATTTCTATATAATCAAAGATATTGCAGCGACCCAAGGGGCACTCCTGAGAGACACTGAAGTGTTTTGAAACTCGTGGGTTCATGGGACTGTTCAGTTGTTCACCATATTGTTTCTTTTTCTATCTTTGTTATTGGTGTAGCGGTACTGGAGAAGGAGAGTTAGATGAAGACAGCTCTGCACCATGACTTAAGTTTGTGTTCTGTTTAGTGAGGGCCACTTTTTGCTCGGTGCTGAAATTAATTAAGCTGCAGTCTGGCAGCTCTGCTTTGAGCAACAGCTGAAATGCAAGTTAAGCTGAAGAAATCCTTACTCATACATGCAAACATATTTTTTTTTTTATAAGTCTTGGGGGCACCCTAGTGACCATGGACCCCTAAGCAACTAAGCAGCCGCTTAGTTCACTTGTGCCTTGGGCACTAACCGCTGCTGCTTTTCCAATGCCCTAATCTCAACCCTATTAAACGACTGTGAATGAAGTCTACCTAACTTGTCATTGGAACTGTCCGTTTCAACCTTATCCATCAAACGGATTGAAATAGCCCACATTGCTCTACCATGGCTGAAACCTTCAACATAACCTAATTAGAGTGTCTTTAACAGCCTCCTCATCTTCACACCTCCTGTGTGCTTAGTCACGTTCACCGTTTATATCTAATCGATATCCAAGAATGGCCTTGAGTGGGCTGCTTTTCCACCCACGAATCAGAAGAGCTACTGCTGATGTCACCTGCTAAAGAACTTACATTAATGCACCATTAACATTTCATTTTTTCACCATGCATCTCACATATTGCTTTGCTGCTGAGAGGATTAGCCAAGAAGTGCTTTTGCGGGGATTGATCCTGCTCAGACTTTTCACAGAAACATTGATGGAGATGTATTTATACTCTGTTACTTCAACAGAAAGAGAGCCTCGTATACTTTTACAGCTCATCTACTCAAGTCAAACTCCTGAAAGTGATCATGATGCCTGGTGGTGGACCTTGTAGCAGAGGTTCTCAAAAGCACATAAATCTGCATTCACATTTCCCCCTGTAGGTTTTGACCAGGAGAAGCACCTCATCAATCTCTTTTAGCTAGTGATCTCACTTTTTCCCTTCTAGGTGGAAAAGTTCAAATCTCCCATCGTTTCTCCCCTAACTTTACGTTCACCCTTGCTCTCTTCCCATCAATCAAGAAGCTCAGTCAGTAGATTCCTCAAGTCTTGGCCAGCCGCCAACATCAGTGAGATCAAGTGCTGCAAAATATCCAGTAAGGTTGGAATTACTGGAAACCTGTGCTGCATTGTTCAAGTATGTGGAGAGGAACATTTGTTCTGTTACGGCTGCTCTGTAGCAAAGCAAAAGAAAATTATAGATGTTTCCTAGTTGGATAACATTTTTACCGCATTGGCTACATAATATAAATATTAAGGTTTGCAGATTACACTAAAGCAGCCAAATGAAGCACCTAGAAGAAAATAAATTACTTTGGTTGTACTTTGGATGCTTTTACATTTTAAACAACAAACTTTATTATGTTTTATGGAGATTTTATGTGAAAGACCAGCATAAGGTAGAACAGAGTTGTGAAGTAGTTTTTTTTACAAACAAAAATAAGAACTACTGTGGTGTGCATCTAGATTTTACTGTGATTACAGCAGCAAGTCTTTAGGCAAATGTCTCCATAGACTTTGCACATCAAAAGATAGATGCTTTTTCACATCCTTTATTGTAAAAACATTTGAAATTCTGTAAGACTGGAGGATGTGAATTTCTTTTCTTACCAGTAAGTCGCGGTTGGGATTAGGTCAGGGTTTTGATCTAAACCATCCATTGTAGCTCTGATTGAATGTTTCGAGTTGTTGTCCTCCTGGAAGGTGAACATCCACCCCAGTCTCAAATCTTTTTCAGCCTCCAACAGGTTTTCTTCCAGGATTGTATCACTTCTGACCATCTTCCATGGCACTGTAGAAGGAAAGCATCCTCACAACATGAAGCTTCCACCACCCTGTGTTATCATGTGAATTGTGTGTTCAGGTGATGGGTTAGCTTTTTGGGACATGATCTTTTTCTACCAAGTTCAGTTTTGATCTGATCGGAGCACCTTCTTCCAGATGTTTGATGCCCCTTACATAATTTATGTTTTGAACAATGGCTTCCTTTCTTGCCCAGCTTCCGTTAAAGGTTTCTCCCAGTCAAGCAGAGGATCACTGAAGCTCCTCCAGAGTAACCACGGGCTATTAGTTTGCTTCTTTGATTATTGTTCCCTTTGTCTGGCCTGTCAATTCAGTTCGCCCATCATTTCTTGGTAGGTTTGCAGTTGTACCCTTCTCCTTTCCTCTGAGACAATGGGTTGAACAGAGATATTGTCTTATAACCTAACCCTGCTTTAAAAATTAATGCCTGGGATCAGAATTCATTGGGGGTTGGGACTATTTTATTCTGTGGCGGCTCTGGTTGGCGGGCTTGTTTGGACCATGTAGACCCCTCCTTTGTACATGGCCCCCTCCCCGGATGAAGATGGGGGTGGTTGGGGGCCGGGGTCGGGGCGAGGGGTCAGGGTCCGGGCCAGGGTCGCTCAGGTTCAGGCACGAGCCTGGGCTAGCCCGGACCAGGTTTAGGTGCTGGGGCGGTCTGCCTGTCTCCACCAGCTCCTGGTGGAGACAGGGGACCACCTCCTGGGTCCGGGGGCTGGTTGTCCCTATGGGGTATCTGCACCTGGCCTGGGAGTATAGAGTATGTATGGGGAGTGTGAGTGAGTGGTTGACGTCCATTGTGTTTTTTTGTGTACGCATGAGGGTGGGAATGTGTGATTGTGATCGTGTGTGCCTGTTTTTTGTGTCAAGTTGGGTCTTGGGCTGCTCCCTCTCCTGGATCAGTTTAGGCCCCCCATCGAATGTGGGGCCTATTCCCTCCCCGCCACACTACCTGCCAGTGGTTGGTGTCTCTGCCCGCTGGTGTACTTGTGGTTCTCGATATCCGGGGCTAGGTGCTTTGGTGTGTGCTAGCTCACTCCCGGTGGCTGCTTGCCGGGGCCTGGACCCCTTGGCTCAGTCGGGCCTCTGCTTGGGGAGTGAAATGTCCTGGGGTCTCAGGTCTCTGGGTCCTGGGGTTCCTGTGCTCTGGGTGGCCTTTGGATATCTGTGGCTCGGATCTCCTCCGTATCTGTCCCGGGTCCAGGGGGGCGGGTCTGTGGCTCCTCACACTCACTATTGCATATTGTTATGGAGAAACCTTGTATACACAAGTGCGCTCACACTCAGCCCCACAGGTGTTTAGATTCAGGTGTTAACAGATACACAAATGTTCCATATTGAGCTGCATTTACCACTAAATACATCTTGCATTCTGTGCACTTTTTGGTAAAAAAGCTTTTATTATGAACGTTTCTACAGGTGTAGAAGCAAGCAAGGTGTTATTTTGTATTTTCTTCATCCTTCTTTCTTTCCTCCATTCTATTCTCCTTCTCTCCCCTTTTCCTTTTTGCCCCCCTTTCTCTCTTTTGTGCTTCTTTTTTTTTCTTTTCATTTCTGTCTCCATTTCCTTAACAACTGAAATAATCCCAAAGCAGTTTCTAATAAAGTTTTTTTATGAATATCAAGCAGAGCTCTAAAGCATTAGCTTTAATGTTCCACTTGTGAAATTAAATCTGTTGGGCTTTTTCTTGGCACTCAGACATCAATTCAGAGTGCTACTATGCCGGAAAGGACAGCAGCAGAAGACCCCACCGGGTGCCACTCCTGTCAGCTAAGAACAGGAAACTGACGCTACAATTCGCACAGGCTCACCAAAATTGGACAATAGAATATTGGAAAAACGTTGCCTGGTCTGATGAGTCTCAATTTGTGCTGCGACATTCGGATGGGTCAGAATTTGGCATCAACAACATGAAAGCATGGATCCATCCTGCCTTGCATCAACGGTTCAGGCTGGTGGTGGTGGTGGTGTAAAGGTGTGGGGGATATTTTCTTGGTACACTTTGGGCCCCTTAGGTAAGCTGTGGCATTGATACGATGCTCAATTGGTTCTGAGTATTGTTGCTGACCATGTCCATCCATTTATGACCACAGTGTACCCATCTTCTGATGGTTACTTCCAGCAGGAAAAGTTGCCATGTCATAAAGCATGAATCATCTCAGACTGGTTTCTTGATCATGACAATGAGTTCACTGTACTCAAATAGCCTCCACAGTCACCAGATCTCAATCCAATAGAGCACCTTTGGAATGTGTTGGAACGGGAGATTCGCATCATGGAAGTGCAGCTGACATATCTGCAGCATCTGTGGGTTGCTATCATGTCAATATGGACCAAACTCTGAGGAATGTTTCCAGTACTTTGTTAAATCTATGTCACGAATGATTAAGGCAGTTCTGAAGGCAAAAGGGGGTCCAACCCTGTACTAGCAAGGTGTACCTAATAACGTGGCCGGTGAGTGTATTCCTGTCCAATAAAAAATCACTTTGAGTTGTGCTTTCCAGAGGTTATTCTTCTTTATTTGGTTTGTTTGTGAGAATGAGCGAGATGTCATAAAAAATGCTGCGTTTGTAAAAAAAAAAAATTACCTCTGTAAGTGTGGACACGGCCTGACATTCCTTTATTGTTTGCAGTTGCAGATACTTGCTGGATTTGGAAAAAGCTCTTCCAGTTTGTTTAAAAAAATCCAAACTCTGTGCTATAGGTGTATCTCAGCAGCAAAGGCAGGCAGTGTTAGTGACAGTTGTTTAGAGCAACATTTCTAAAGAGCAAACAGGGGGCAACGATGCAAACCATTTGACTGCTCAAGCAGCTTTTTCTCACAGAAACATGTAAAATGAGCATTAGTTTTAAATACTCAAGCAGTGGTGCAGTTCAGCGAATATGCTAATAAATGAAGATCCTCTACCTATAATTCAGTGTATTTCATACATATACCCTCCTGAGTTCTCTTTGACAGACCCTAGAAAAAATATCCATAGCCAGCTCTTAAACTTTTTCACACTTTGTCATGTTACAACCACAATCTTCAATGCATTTTATTGGAGATGTTTTTGTGCATGCATATACTGTATATTCAAACCCATTAGTTTGGAACACAACATACAGGTCAGGGAGGAAGTTGTGGATAAGTTTAAAGCATGGTTAATAAATAAAACAGTATGCCAAGCTCTAAACATCTCACAGAGCTCTGTTCCATCATTTGAAAACTGGAAGATTATGGGACAACTACCCATATATTATATCAATCAGAGAAGCAGCCAATAGACCAATAGTAACTCTAGAAGAGCTGCAGGGATTCACAGTTCACGTAGGAATATATTTTGACAAGATGACTATTAGTCAGTAATGCCTTTCTTTATTAGGAACCCTGGAAGAAAATCTGTTAGAGGCTGTAAAACACTGGAGCAGAGATTTACCCTTTAGCAGGACAACAACCTTAAATATTTAAGCATAGTTGTGTGTTAAATTGGCTCAGTCAAAATCCAGACCTAATTCCAACTGAGAATCTGTTGCAAGACTTCAAAACTTACATTCACAGATGCTCTCCATCCATGACTGAGCTTGATTCATTTCACAAAGGAGAATGCACAAACATTTCAGTATGTAGATGTGCAAAACTGGTAGAGACATTCCCCAAAAGACCTGCAGCTGAAAATGCAGTGAAAGGTGGTTCTCCACAGTATGTGCACGCCTTCTCCTATTCTTCCTCTGGATCATCCAGATGGTCAGTGGCAAACTTCAGACGGGTCTAGACATATGCTGGCTTGAGCAGGGGGACCTTGGTGCGCTGCAGGTTTTTAATCCATGGCGGCGTAGTGTGTTACTAATGGTCTTCTTTGAGACTGTAGTCCCAGCTCTCTTTAGGTCATTGACTAGGTCCTGTCGTGTAGCTCTAGGCTGATCCCTCACCTTCATGATCATTGAAGCCCCATGAGGTGAGATCCTGCATGGAGCCCCAGTCCGAGGGAGATTGACCGTCATCTTGAAGTTCTTCCATTTTCTTATAGTTGCGCCAACAGTTGTTGCCTTCTCAGCAAGCTGCTTGGCTATTTTCCTGTAGCCCATCTCAACCTTATGCCGGTCTACTATTTTATCCCTGATGTCCTTACACAGCTGTCTGGTCTTGGCCATTGTGGAGAGGTTGGAGTTAGTTTGTTTGAGTGTGGGGACAGGTGTCTTTTATACAGATAACTAGTTCAAACAGGTGCAGTTAATGAGTGGAGAACAGAAGGGCTTCTTAAAAAAGAACTAATAGGCCTGTGAGAGCCAGGATACTTACTGGTTTTTAGCTGATCAAATACTTCTGTCATGTAATAAAATTAATTACTTAAAAATAACTCTCAGTTGAAGAGTACCTATGATAAAAATTAAAGACTTCTACATGCTTTGCAAGAAGGAAAACCTGCAAAATCGGCAGTGTATCAAATACTTGATCTCCCCACTGTACATTTTTGCAAGGTATCGTATATGACTAATGCGTGACCTTCCTCAGACATGTATGTTTACTTGCTTTAGTTATTCCATCTTTTTGCAAGCTGGAATTGTTAGGAACAATGAAGAGAACAACCCAAAGGTGCACTGTTTTCCCTTACAAACAACCTTAAGAAGCTAGAATTTAACAGGGATGTGTTACAATAAGGTAAATTAAACACAAGCTGTTAATCCTTTGGTGGATAGGGGCCAGAAACAGTAAGCAGTTAATTTGTATAAACAATGCTAAAGCAATACCCCAAAAATAGCTCAGAATGGCCAAACATGACGTAATACACTCTAGAATTAACTTATTTAAGACTGTCACAAAGCTGCTATTCCACAACTGTTTTCACCTACCTCCAAATGCAATTGTCTAGACTAAACTGCAGCGCTGAATGAATTTCTAGTTTAGTGGAGCAGGAATATAATTGTTTAGTGGAGAAGGTATGTAATTTGATCCCATTAAGAGCCACCACTATAGTGTTAAATGGTAATTGGCCCACACTTATACATGGCCTTTATAACCTCATCTAGGTTCTACAAAGTGTTTTTAAATGTGTTTCTTGTTCACCCACTCAGATAAACACAAAACACCTCAGTTATATACAACTGAAAGCAGATATTTACATACACTTAAATGTTTTTTTCCTCTCTGTAAACTTTATCTGTTTTAGGCCAGTTGTTAGGTTCACCAAAATTATGTCTGTTAGCCAAATTTCAGAATAGAGAGAACCAAAATATTTCTTGATACTTAATTTTCTAAGTATTTTGTAGAAATGTCTTTAATTTGTATGACCTGGATGGGTCCCAGAAGGGCCAAAATTGTGAGAATTTTGGCATACACGATGTCACACAAGGAAGCCGTTTTTTTGAGGTGTTGCCTAAGGATTTGTCTCTATTTAGCTTAAATTTTATGAATGAACTGTTGGGCCCAGCTATGGTTTGAGAGCAAAGACTTCAATACACACAGAGAACAGAAGACACTGGTAAAAACTTAGAATCCAAGAATGCACAGTATCAAAACCCTTTCATGACAGCTCACAGGAAGGAGGAGTTTCACATTTAGAATCCTCTGACATCATTGAGCTAAATAAACTCTGCTCCCTGCAGAGTTCTTCCTCTATGCCAACAGCTGTCCACAGGCTAGACCAGGAGTGGTCTCCACATCTTGTCTGTTCATTAGACCTGCTGAACTCAGTGAGCTCTCCTATTCATGAAAACAGTTCACAATAAGAGGTTGTGTCCGGGCAGAAGAAATTGGTTTAGGATAAAACAATTCAAAACAAAAATTTATTTTGGGTAGTTCTTTAAAGTTGTGACAAATTTCAAAGAGTGGCTTAGACCAAATTGATGGTCTGGTAATGTGAAGACTGGTAAAGCCTGCTCCGTTATCCCTTCATCTTCTTTCACTAACCTGCATAAAATATGTCTGCGTAGTACTCATAAATGTGCAAAACTCTGTTAATCCCAGCTGCTAATGCTAAAGCTAAAGCTCTGCTAATGCTAAGATGGTAGCCACCCTTAGTTCTGCTGTGTTTAATGCTCAGCTCGATCTGTTCGGCTGCAATCTGCCCAATCACTCCACTGAGGCAGCCACTGCGATGCCGAAATAACACAACATTAGGAATCAATTATTCATGATGTTACTGATTCCTAAATCAGGAAATGATTTTTTAAAAACATTTGAACAAAATAATGTTTTTGTACTGCTCTGATTTATAAGCTGGCTGTTCTTTGCTAGCTTTAAAGCTAATTTGGCCAAACTCCCATTTCCTCAAAACAAACATTGGTTCTTAAACATGTTCACACTGAACTGCGATATCACTGCATTGTTTCATTGATCACTGGGTAAAAGGAAGTGTAATCTTAGTGTATTTAAACTTCTGAATTTGAAGAAAGCTTTAAAATAAATCTCTAAAACAATCTTTTCTTGTATTATTTCTGGTATTTAGCAAACAGAAACAATTTTGGTAATCATAACTGACCTAAAGCTGGAAAAGGTTTACCCTGGTTTAATGTTAGACAGTGAGAAAATAAAAAGACATTTATTTTTATACAGTTTACATGAATATCACGCTTGAACTGGGCATTCAATCTTTATATTTAGGTCTTTTTCTCTTTTTTTCCTCATTCACACACAAACATACAGGTATAAATAAGGTACAGCAGTTTTTACTTGTAGGGATGTTTGTGTGTAGGACATTTTTAAAACGAACTGGTCTTTTCCAGTTTCTGAAATGATTTTAACCTCAAGAGAAAGAAAAAACACACAACATATTCCATCCTGGTATTATTGATGAAAAATACAGAGCCAAAATAAATTTTAAAAAGCAGTGTATAAAAAGCTTAAATATGATTTAAGAGTTTAGTTAAATTAGTTAATTTATTTATATTTAGCAAGTCAAATCACCTCAATAACAGCAGGACTTTGGCAGTTTGCTGGTCTAGAGCACACAGGTAATGCAATGCCAAGGGGAAAAGACATCACTAACGACCTTCAGGATGAAATCTTCAGCTAATCAATCAGGAGGAGGGTTGTAAATTAGTCTCTAAACAATTTTACATTCATCGTTTTTTAGAGAGAACAATTGTTCACAAGCTGGAAACATTTCACACATCTACCAGTCTTCTCAAACGTGGACATCTCTACAAATCAATCCCAAGACCAGGGCTCACGATGCTCAAAGACAGAACCCAAAACTTATGATGTCAATCTCACACTCTACATGCCTGAGTTAGCATGTTAGATGTTAAAGCTCATGAGAGCACAATGACAAAAATACTGCATGGATGGGCATGGCTTTTTCTGAAGGGCTGCAAGGATAAAGCCTGTTTTTTTGTAAAAATATTATGGCAGCACAGCTCCAGTTTGGAAAGTTGCATCTAAATGAGCAACAAGCCTTCTGGATCTGGTGGACCAACAAAGAGAGGTTTGGCCGTAATGCACAGCAACACGTTCGACCCAAACAGCACAAAAATCTCAAACACAGTCAAGCACAGTGTTGGATGTGTGGTGATGTGGGCACCTAGCAGTCACTGACCTGCCCATTAGGTCCTCTGTATATCAATGTATTCTTGAATCCTATGTAAGACCATCTGTCGAGCAGCTGAAGCTTGGCCTAAACTGTGTCATCAACAGGACAACAAACCCAGCAAATAATCCACAACATCATGGTGGAAAAAGAAAACAAACAATCAAGGTGTTACAATGGTCCAGTCAAAGTCCAGACCCCAGCCTGATTGGTAACCTGTGGTGGGACCTTAGAAGAGCTGTGTAGAAACAAATGTCGGCAAACCCAAACAAGAATGGATCAAGCATTCCGTACGTTGATGTTTAGAGACAGAAAGCAACCTCTGAGATTTATTGCTGCAAAAATTACGTACTTAGATTCTTACTCACAACCTGATCATTTTAGTTCTGTTGTGTGTTTTTGTGCACCTGGCATTAAATTAAAATTATATTAGAACCTAGTAAAGGAATTATTGTTATGTATTGATACATAAAATTCTAGAACTAAGAGCAGGAATGCTTTCTTTTTGCCATATCTGTGCTGTGGTGATGGAAGGGAAAAGGGTTTGGTTTCCCAAAATGTGCCAAAACATACAGGGGTTGGACAATGAAACTGAAACACCTGGTTTTAGACCACAATAATTTATTAGTATGGTGTAGGGCCTCCTTTTGCGGCCAATACAGCATCAATTCGTCTTGGGAATGACATACACAAGTCCTGCACAGTGGTCAGAGGGATTATAAGCCATTCTTCTTGCAGGATAGTGGCCAGGTCACTACGTGATACTGGTGGAGGAAAACGTTTCCTGACTCGCTCCTCCAAAACACCCCAAAGTGGCTCAATAATATTTAGAGCTGGTGACTGTGCAGGCCATGGGAGATGTTCACACAGTCTTGCTGTGTGTATTGGTGCATTGTCATCCTGATACACGGCACCGCCTTCAGGATACAATGTTTGAACCATTGGATGCACATGGTCCTCAAGAATGGTTGGGTAGTCCTTGGCAGTGACGCGCCCATCTAGCACAAGTATTGGGCCAAGGGAATGCCATGATATGGCAGCCCAAACCATCACTGTTCCACCCCCATGCTTCACTCTGGGCATGCAACAGTCTGGGTGGTACGCTTCTTTGGGGCTTCTCCACACTGTAACTCTCCCGGATGTGGGGAAAACAGTAAAGGTGGACTCATCAGAGAACAATACATGTTTCACATTGTCCACAGCCCAAGATTTGCGCTCCTTGCACCATTGAAACCGACGTTTGGTATTGGCATGAGTGACCAAAGGTTTGGGTATAGCAGCCCGGCCGTGTATATTGACCCTGTGGAGCTCCCTACGGACAGTTCTGGTGGAAACAGGAGAGTTGAGGTGCACATTTAATTCTGCAGTGATTTGGGCAGCCGTGGTGTTATGTTTTTTGGATACAGTCCGGGTTAGCACCCGAACATCCCTTTCAGACAGCTTCCTCTTGCGTCCACAGTTGATCCTGTTGGATGTGGTTCGTCCTTCTTGGTGGTATGCTGACATTACCCTGGATACCGTTGTTGTGATTATTAATCTGACAATATTATTTAATATTTAATATTTTAATATTTTACCAAATAATATTTCGGTCTGTTAAGGGTTGTCCTGTGAATACCAGCCCAGTAAGGCGATGGTATTAGGACAAAGTTGAAAGGTGTGACCCAAGCTCTGACATTATTGAACAGCATAAACTCTGCACACACATGGCATGAATTCACACAATTTCTTAAAATACAAGAATTTATTAACAAAAATAAGTCAACTCAAAATCAAAACATATTTCAATCAACAAACTTTACTATGCTAAAACAATCCTACTAAACTACCAAGCAGAATTAAAGAATAAGGAAGACTAATGGGCTATGTACAATATAAACAAGTTGATTAAAGATGGTTGACAATCATGACCAAAAGAGTGATGCAACATTACCATGCAATGTTTATGTTTGAGAACCAAGGATTATCTTGAAGAATCTGGAATTGAAGTTAAGTTAGTCTTGGAACCAACTTAGACAATATTTAGCAAACGTTTAGACAACCATTCACAATGCAAGATCAGATAAAATATTATTTTATCAAAATAATGCTTTCAAGAATGATCTGCTGAATAAAACCAACCTTCTGGATGAATAATTTCTCAATGGTGTCTAATTAGTTGCCTTTATTTATTGAAATAATATTTGAAGAAATATTAAGGGAAGATTTGGAAAACAGCCAAATCTTTCTGGAGAAATGGGGCTTAATGGTGTTTACTTAGTTATCAGATTTAGTAGAATAATGTTTAGAGACTATTATTCACTAACTTGAAAACTAAACCTTCCTGTTAAATATACTGTAGCGAACACGTGTTCTAAAGCTGTTAGCAGTTAAGCTAACAAAGGAGGCCGATAGCTTAGCTTAGCACCAGAATCAAACACATACCTTTAAAATACCAGGGTCAATAAAAGGGTTAAAATGCATAAGTGCAGACGGCGCGTTATGAGCAACCTTCTGTGTTTAAAATCACCCTTTAAATAAAGTTTGTCTTAACTTAAAAACACAAACACAGAACACAAAGCTGATCACATGCTGCAGATAGCCTGCTAGCACTAAGATAGCAGTTTCACACAAACAAAACCAAACTTCATAAAATGAAAAACGTTTAGATAATTTCATCCTAACCGTTATTCTGCCCAAACATAACCTCTGACAATGCTGAGGAAAAGATGTCCGGGAAGGCGACGTTTGAAGAAACGCCCACAGTCAACAAGCGGTTAGCCTTCGGCTAACCTAACGAAGCTGTGGGTGGGGGCCCGTTCTGTCGGCCGGCCAAAACTGCACGTTACCGATAATGCGGCTACTCGTCGTCCTTCTCTCAGGCAAGGAAAACCGCTTCACTCGGGTTGTAGAGACCGCGTCTCTGCTGGGGACTTTTCTCGAACACCGTGTGCGTCTGCAGGGCTCGGAGAGAGAGTCAAACAATGCTGGTACCTTAATTCCCCGTTCGTGAATGAATACCGGATACACAAACAGCAATTCATTCAATACTCAACTTTTGCATATGATCGGTGATCATATGAGACTCTTGGATCCAGTTTGAAGAGTTAAGTCTTTTTGCCAGCAAAAAGACTTCAGCATGCTGTGTCCCTCCGTCCAGTTCCTCTCGGGAGCTGCTTGGAAGAAATCTGCTTGTGGGAGACAGTGGCAACATGGGAAGTCCGCTGTTACCCCCCTTTTCCCCCTTCTGAAGTTGTGCTGAAAGTCTGTTAAACGCAGTTTATTTTGAAAACTCCAGAAGAGTTTGTACCGGAGTTTTAATGTTGAAATCCATGGTCCCAACACCGTGGCTCTTGATACATCACAAAGACTTGCTGTCTTGGTCACAGATGCGCCAGCAAGACGTGCACCAACAATTTGTCCTCTTTTGATCTCTGGTATGTCACCCATAATGTTGTGTGCATTTCAATATTTTGAGCAAAACTGTGCTCTTACCCTGCTAATTGAACCTTCACACTCTGCTCTTACTGGTGCAATGTGCAATCAATGAAGACTGGCTACCAGGCTGGTCCAATTTAGCGAAGAAACCTCCCACACTAAAATGACAGGTGTTTCAGTTTCATTGTCCAACCCCTGTACTTGGACATAAAGCAAAGCCGAGGCTCAAACCCTCAGTCTTCAGTTCAGAAGTTGCTCCCTCTGTCAGTAAATAGGTTGTGGTCATTTTTATGCCATAGGGTAGGATTAGATTGGCAAAATGTTGTCTAGGTTTTCATTTTAAGGAACATGTCCCTCACACAGGTTTTCAAAGCTTCTGCACAGTCTGTTGAGTCTGTGCCAAGAGGCGTGTAGGGAGGTACATGGTCAAGGATTTCAGGAATATGATCCCTTTAGAAGATAGCGATTTCAAGCGATTGGTGCAGTGTTCAAAGGCTCAGCAGTGATTCTGAATGATTTTGGTAGACTAAGCAGAACGCTTATGTTGATAAAGGTCCTACCTTAAAAGGTAGAAAAAAAGGCTCGTCAAAGAAATATGGGAGACATGGGAGGTAAAAAGCATCAAGCAATAGACTTAGTATCTCTAAGTGTTGTTAAGAAACAACCTCATGATTACAATGACTAAACCATTTAATCAAGCAACCCTATAAACCCCCAGGGGGATAATTCCCAACCAGGCTGTACTGTACCCGAGGGGCTACTTCTGCTGCTTCAATCCAATCAGCAGAATAAATGATTTTACAGGTTTACAAAACAAACATATAAATGTCTTGATAAAACTCTCAGAAATTACATGTGAAACATTTTAAAAGTTACTTTTGTAAAAGACAAAATGGCATATTTGGGATTTAATGTAGGTTAAAAAAAGATTTAATCTGAGAAATAACAAATCAAAGGTATACAAAGTAAAACAAAATAAAAATCACAAAATCATATTTATGAAGTGATAATAATCCAAATATAGTTAAAAATAATAGGGATGCTGAAGTGCAGGTCTTCAACAGTCTTTAAGAATTTAAAATTGTGGCATGTATTTGTTTTACGGGTCCTTTAATCCTAAATGAAGTTTTAATTTTGTACAACCAGTGCTCAATACATTATTCAGAAATGGAAAACGTATGGCACTACGGTAGACCTACCAAGACATAGCTGTTCACCTACACTGACAGCAAGCACAGGATTAATTACAGAGGCATCCAAGAGGCCCAAGGTAACTCTGGAAGAGTTGCTGAGATCCACAGCTCAGGTGGGAGAAACTGTTAACAGGACAACACTTGCCTACATGCAACACTGCATGTATTTCACAACACACTATGAAGCACGGTGGTGGAAGCATCATGCTGTGGAGGTGGGTTTTTTTTTCAGCAGTGACAGGGAAGCTGGCTGGAGTTGATGGGAAGGTGAAGCTAAATACAGTGCAACCCTGGAAGAAAGGCTGTTACAGAATAGGGTGCAAAAGACTTGAGACTGGGGTGGAAGTTCACCTTCCAGCAGAACAATCCTGAACATACAGCCAGAACTACAATGAAACGATTTAGATCAAAGTATTTTCATGTTAGACTGGCCTAGTCAAAGTTTTGACCTTAAAACAATTGAGAATCTGTGGCTAGACTTTGATTTTACTAGAAATTGATATTCACGGACACTCTCCTTCCACTCTGAGTTTGTATAACTGATTGACATAAAAAATCTCTAGATTGGTAAAACTGTTAGAGACATGCCCCAAAATGCTTATAGCTGTTCTGACTCATGGTGGGTTGAATACATACGGAGATTTTCATTTATGTAAATCATTACTTTTTCCAGATGTATTTCCACTGTGTGTCTGGTATTAAATGTCATGATTACGCTCCTATGTTTTTGTAACATTCCTTTAAAAGTATTATTTGCATTTCAAAATCTGTTCAAAGCACATACCAGAAAAAAACACACAAAGGGCACGTTTTACAGCAGCAGTGTCAGAGAAATTATTCACCATATGTTGTAATTTCATGGTTTGATTGTCTCCTACAAACAGTGGTTGTTGACAGAAGCGCAGTGAGTCATCTCCCTACAGTGCCAGCTGAACAATATCAATTGACTGTCAGTTTGAGAGCAGATTCACTTAGTGTGAGTAAAATGACATGGATAAGTAGAAGGCCATTTTTAGACAGAACAGCACGGACTGAGAAAATCAGGAAAATCTAATAAAAATAAACACAACTCAGACTAAGAAGAAAAATAAAACAATTAAATGTGGCTTACTAAACATAAGATCTCTCTCTTCAAAAACTTTGCTAGTTAATGACCATATTTGTGACAATCAGATTGATTTATTTTGCTCACAGAAACCTGGCTGCAGCAAGAGGATTATGTTACTATAAATGAGTCAACTCCTAATTATTTAAATTTTCCATTCCTCGAAATACTGGGCGAGGAGGAGTACCACCATCTTTCAGTCCGATTTATTGACTAGTCCCGAACCAATCAATAGCTACAACTCTTTTGAATATTTAATCCTCATTTTTCCTAATCCACATTGCAAAGCACTAAAACCACTTCTGTTTGTTTGTTTTTTCCCTCCCCACCCCCTTACTCTCAATTTTTTTGATCAGTTTCCAGACCTTTTATCTGATTTAGTTTTAAATACAGATGGGTTATTATAGTGGGGGTTTTTTAACATTCATGTTGACACTGAAAGTGATAGCCTAAAATATAGCCTTTAAATGCTATCTTAGACTCAGTTGGGGCTTTGCTCAAACATTAACAAACCTACCCCCTTTGTCTTCATTCTCTGGACCTTGTGCTGACATATGGCATTGAGTGTACAGACATAACGATATTTTCTCATAACCCTGTCCCGTCTGACCATTTTTTATTAACCTTTGAGTTTAATTTAACCGAGTACTCCACACCTGAAGAAAATTTTTTATAGTAGATCATTATCAGACAATGCGGTAAAACCTTTTAAGAATCTGTTTCCCCTTTTATTTTCCCCTTATCACAGAAAAAAAACAGTGGAGGCAAAAATTTTTTTTTCTTTCCCCCTTCACAAATTGATTCTCTTGTTCATAGTGTTACTTCATCATTGCGTGGTGCATTAGACAATGCAGCCCCCTTGAAAAAGAAGGTAATTATTCATAGGAGGCTATCTCCCTGGTTTAATTCAGAGCTACGTACTTTAAAGCACAATGTTAGAAACTGGAGAGAAAAAGGCGCTCTACACACCTAGAAGATTCCTACTTAAAACTGGAAAAAATAGCCTACCGTTGTATAAAAACACCTTTCGCCAAGCCAGAACAGCTTTTTTCTCATCATTAATAGAAGAGAACAAGAATAATCCTAGGTTTCTCTTTAGTACAGTTGCTAAATTTACACAGAGTCATAGCTCTGTTGAGCCGTCCATTCCCTTTCTCTTAGCAGTCATGACTTTTTTGGGAGTCTTCCAAAAAAATTGATTCTATTAAAAAAAAAAAATCTTTGATATACTCCGAAGATGATTACTTCATCCTCAGCAAGTGAGACAACATTGAAAGTAACTGTAGAACCTGATCTGTGTTTGGACTGCTTTTATCCTGTGGAGCTTCCTGAGTTATCAAAATATTAGCTTCATCTAAAACCTTCAACTTGTATGTTAACCCCAACCCAACCAAATTATTTTAAAGGGAATGTTTCCTCTGATTCCAGCCCCATTTAGATATGATTAATTTATCCTTAATAATGGTATGTACAACAAGCTTTAAAAGGTAGCTGTAATAAACCTTTGCTTAAGGAAACCTTCACTTGATCGAGATGACTTTTAATAAATTACAGACCTATTCCAATCTTCCATTCTTATCTAAAATTTTTGAGAAAATATTTGCTAATCAAATGTGTGAGCATTTACACAGCAATGACCTGTTTGAAGAGTTTCCGTCAGGCTTCCGAGCTCATCATAGCACTGAAACAGCTCTGCTGAAAGTCACTAATGATATTCTTATGGCCTCAGATAATGGACTTGTGTCTGTACTGGTTTTGTTAGATCTCAGTGCTGCATTTGATACAGTCGATCACAATATTCTCTTAGAAAGGCTGTATTATGCTGTAAGGATCGGGGGGAAAACCTAAGCTGGTTTTAAAATTTTTGTCTGACAAATTCCATTTGTTCATGTAAATGATAAATCATCTTTAAACTCCATAATTTTGGAGTACCACGGGTTTCAGTACTTAGGCCAGTTCTCTTTACTATATATATGCTTCCAATAGGTAAAATTATCAGACAAAATAGAAAAAATTTTCACTGTTACGCTGATGATACTCAGCTTTACTTTCCATAAATCCTGATGGGCCCAACCACTTAGATAGACTACAAGCTGTCTTGAAGACATAAAAAATTGGATGACCGTAAATTTTCTGCTTCTAAATTTCGACAAGACAGAAGTTTCGGTTTTTGACCGGAGTCTTTAGAAAAAAAAGTGCTTAGTCAATCACTTAACCTGGATGGCATTAAATTGACCCCCCGGGTAATAAAGTAAAAAACCTTGGTGTTTTTTTTGACCAGGAAAGTCATTTAAATCCCATATTAAACAGGGTTTTTTAGGATTTTTTTTTCTTCATCTCCGGAACATTGCCAAAATTAGAAATATCCTGTCCAAGTGACGCTGAAAAACTAGTCCATGCATTTGTTACTTCAAGGTGGACTATTGTAAAATTCTTTACTATCGGATGTCCCAAAATGCAGTTAAAACCCTTCAGCTGATTCAAAATGCTGCAGCAAGAGAGGTCATATTCCCCCCTTCAGAGCACTTCGTTCTCAGACTGCAGGTTTACTGGTGGGTTTCCTAGAGTCTCTAGAAGTAGAATGGAGGCAGATTTTTTTTC
>JAHHUM010001103.1:0-42174 GCA_036173005.1 Crenichthys baileyi | reverse complement strand
GCACAAAAAAATCTAAATTGTTAACTCCATAAAATGGACAACATAAGCTGCTGCCTCTATTTCATCTTTCGGTATTCGGAGCATGTTTGGTCTTTCCTTTTTAATAAAAAAAACCTTAATCTGATGGTGGGTCTGAAAGAAGCCTAGCATCTCCCGTATAAACCAAAGTCAAATCTTCCAAAGTCTGATACTGACTATCCTCCACAGAAATATCAAGAAACACTTGGACAAACTTGGGGGAGATTCTCAGTCTCTTTACAAGACTGCATAGAAGGACCATGCCATCAACAATCAACTATTCACAACAAGCCCAAAAAGTAGACTGCTGTGGTTCAGCTAGTTGCCAGCCAGGGACCACAGAGTAGAGAGGAAGACTGTGCAATATCTATTTATGAAGATGTTCTTATAGTCTTTGAATGTATAGAAACAGCGAACATTGTTATCAGCTGGTTAGGCTAAATGCAGTTACCCTTGTTGCTAAGCACAGCATTTAGCAAATCTCACAGATTTTATAACTTGCGACTAGAAGACAGTTAAACTGGGCTTGATTTGATTTTCAGCTCCAAGTTTGGGGGAGGGAAATTGAATGCTGTGGTAAGTATGTGTGTAGGGTCATTGGATGGGCTGATCAAGCAGGCACTGTACTAACTTCTATATTTTGTAAGTATAAATGTGAGATAAAATAAGACCTTTGGTTTTGTTTTTCCTTTAAGTTGCTTAAATCTAACAAAAATAGCCTCAGAAATGAAAGCAAAAACGAGGGCAGTAAATAGTTACGTTTTATGGTTTATTTATCAAAAGAAAAAATAAGATAGTTCTAGAAGAAGTTTGGCAGGCTTGAGAAGTAGCATGTGCGATTGCACACCCACCCTTTCCTATCCTCCTTTTCCCTCTCCCCTCAACCACCCCGGAGAGGGGGAGCCCGCCCTTTCAAGGCAACAAAAGCGGGACATGGCCTGCAGGCTTTGATGTTTATTTTAGCAAGCCCCTCTCCTGCTGCCTGCCCCTCTTTTGTGTCTGTCCAGGTACAACAACCTTCCCATCCCACCACACAGTCCTCCTTGCAACTGAAAAACACGCGGAGGTTGTGGTTGGGGTGGGGTTACAGAGGGGTTGCGAATCTCTGAGCTTGACCTGGGTCAGGGAATGTTCTGTACTTAAACCCCTTAACCCTCCCATGCCTCAACCCCTCCTTCTCCAATCTTGAGGAGCATGTTGCTTTCCTGATCCTCCTCATCTCATAGCCTTCTATAATCTCTGTAGTCTCATGTTGTTATTATGTGACTCTTTACCTGAATTTGTGACATAAGGAAACAGCACTTAAGCAGGAAACATGAGCACGTAAAAGGTGGGCAGCATGGACACAGTTTTCAAGGAGTCTGGTTTGGAGGGGGTAGAAGGACTCGTGGAAGGGGAGGGGGGATGGTTAAGTTTCCTTTCACTGTGTACCAATCCATCAAGGCTCAGTCTACTGCTGTGTGGGCCGACAGGCAACACAGAAAAGAACAAGGCATAGCAACAGAGCCCCGTTTCTGTGGCTATTACTCATCTCCCTGCAGACTCTGAACTCTGCACGACCTTTTCCACAGTCTCTTCAGAAACGTCCACTCCTGAGCACCTTAGCTTGTCTTAAATAAGCATGCATAAGATTACTTTGGTTTTGAAGGTATTGAATATGTGGATAAAGTAGAAGAGTCCTCGTATGTACTATTTTGTTGTAGTAAATTCATGTGCACATGTTGACAGTTGTTTTCTGAGTGTAACCTCTCACCAGATTGTCAGATAGCCACCAGGAAACATCTAGTCTGAAAATCTTTAATCACAGATCTGCACAGTTACACTGAAAAAGTTCAGTTAGGGGACATCGTTATATCAGCAGGCCAGACACATTTTTGTCATGTTTACAGATTTGACATGTCTGAATTTTGCTAAAAGCTGACTGAGTCTGACTATTTTACTACTTAAATTTCCTCAGTCTTTCTCAAGCTCATATGTTTAATTCAGAAGACACATTTTATTGGTATTGTCAGGGTTACATTTAGTAGGTGGTAAAAAGGAGCTAAATATACATATTGAAGGCTACTTATAGGTTCACAAGTGTCTTAAAGGATGATTTAAATGTCTTTTTTAAACTTTTTTCCTTTTTAAAGAAAGCCCTGTTAATGTCTCACTCATTTGCAGTTTTGCTTTCTGTCTGTCTCTATCTCTGTGCTTGTAGGTGTATATGGCTAAAAGCACCCTGAAAATATGTTCAGAACGTGATAATGTCTAAGTCATGGAGTATTGATGTCATGGGTCAAGCACTTATTTAATTTAGTATTGGTCTAAAAAGTTTGTTTAGTTTGTTTAAATTTGCGCTAAAGTTACCTTATTTTATTTCATATATTTTGTTATATTACCATTTCTTTAAGAGCGACATGACGTAGAAAGTTCATGGCCTGTTTTTTTTTCTAAAAAAAAGAATATATGGTGAAGACAGAAAGACTACACACGCTGTACGCTCGAACCGTGGATTTTGTTCTAATAAAGTTGCACAAAAATGAAGACCTGCGTGGAATCTCCTTAAGTTGTTTTAAGGGTGCAACATAAATATTGGTGTTTCCGCCCGGTTCAGCAAAAGTTCCCTGTAATGAGACGTTTTTTTTTTGTTTTTTATGAAGAGGGATCACGTCTCGGCGGAGCAATGTGAGCCAAGCGGTTATGCTAAGCGGCTAAGCTAAGTAGCAACAAAAAGTAGCCAGAAGAAGAAACGGACATGCATCTTTTCAAGTGGTTGATCGAGCAAAGACAAAGCATCATGATCAGTGAGTGGAAATCTCTACTGGCTGACATTGAGAAAAAGCTTCTGACTTTGTCACAGGATGAGGTAGAGGCCCTAAGCGAAGCATTAGGCCTACAGCTGAGTGAAGAGGTAAAGTCGTCATGTCGGTTAATAAGAAGGCAGATGCTTAGACACCTGGAAAGCGAGGATGTTACGTCTTTGGAGGACAGTGGATTATCAGAGCTGTTAACCATTAATGATTTAATAGACGACATGGACAAGAGAGCTGGCACAAGCGGCCTGGTGGGTGCTACGTCACAGAGCACCGCAGCCAAGAAAACATGTGGTTGTTGAGCGACCTCTACCGGCAGAAACCGGTATTACACCGACAGCTGTACTACCACAGAAGTCGGGTGGCTCAATAAGCTCTGAAAGGGAGTCGTTGCAAGGTAAAGACAAACTGAACTTACACCCTATCTACAGAAAGGATTTTTGGATTACTGGACAAATTGGTGATATTGGACAAAAGGATAAACTGAACTTTACAAGCCTTGAAAGACAAATTGAACGTGGACTAAAAAAAGGATATGATGAGGATGAGATTGTTGAAGCAGTGATCCAAGCCATTGCACCTGATGTGAAATTAAAAAGTTTCTAGAGAATAAAACAGAACTATCCTTAAACTCTCTCAGGCAAATGCTTAGGACACACTTCATAGAGAAAGATGCAACAGAACTCTATCATGCCTTGACAAGTGCAGTGCAAGATCCCAAAGAAACTCCTGTTTAGTTTCTCATACGCACAATGGACCTTGGGCAAAAAGCACTGGCTGCATCTGACAGAACCAAAGTTGGACTGAAATACAATCCTGAGCTGGTGCAGACACAGTTTTTCCAAACTATTCTGACTGGGTTGCAGGATGATGCCGTGAAGATGGACATTAAACCTTACCTACAGGATATATCTGCAGAGGACGAAATACTATTGGAAAAAATGAGTGCAGCCTACAGTGTTGAACTTGAAAGAAGGAGTAAATTGTCAACCAGACAGAAGAACATTAAAGTGGCTTCAGTTCAGGAAGGTGACGACTGTAAACATGAAAATAATGAGAGCTCAAAAAGAAACAATAACCAAACAGTAAAGTCAAATCCTATTGTGGAAAAGCTGGATGCCAATAACAAAGTTATTTGTGATGCCATCCAAAATCTTTCCACACAAGTCCCTAATCTGACTCAGACGAAAGTGAAACTGATGACAAAGACATAAAAAGCAAGCCATACAATCTAAGCGTCGCGAGAAGGAGCCAGAGAAAATGTCATCAATGTGAACATTTAAATCCAGAAGGAAAATGTACACATTGCTACAAATGTGGAAGCGGCGAACATTGGGCTATTGGTTGTCGGAAAAAGAAAGACGCAACAGTGAATGTCAATAAAATGGAAGTCCATACTATAAATTATATTGACAATGTTGTTCCACAAAAGGAAGTGCACATGTCAAAAAAACAAGAGAAGACAGCAAAACTAATAGGACGCAAAAGCCTTGTCCAGTGCAACATTGGAGGTGTTCATGTCACAGCTCTCTGGGACACAGGATCACAAATGTCAATTGTGGATTTAAACTGGAAAAGAAAACATCTACCGGACGCCGAGGTTCGATCAGTGGAAGAGCTTCTTGATGAGGGTATGTTAGATCTCTCTGCAGCAAATGGGACTGAGATACCTCATGAGGGTTGGGTGGGAGTTAAGTTCAGCCTTACAGAGGACAGAGACAGTGAACTGTTAGTGCCATTTCTTGTAAGCTCTCAGCCAATCACCAAGCCAGTAGTGGGGTTCAATGTCATAGAGGAGCTCGCCAAGACTAACATATCAGCAGATAGAACGCTCTCCCACAAGTTTCTATGTAGTCTTGGCTCAGCATTAGATAGGTCACAAAAAGGCAAAAGCTGTGTTTTCTGTCTTAAGTAGAGACAAAGCTATGTCGGACAATCTAATAGTAAGGCTAGGGAGACACGATGTTATTATCCCAAAATGTCAAATGTTCACTGTGATCGGTCAAGCAAAAGCACACCATGGCCAGAAGGAGTACAAGTACAATAGCAACTAATAGACCTTCCAGATAATGAGGGAGCCACGATTTCAGTTGCAGTTGAAAACAACACAGACAATGGGATAAGACTACAAAACAGGATACTTGGCTCATTATACACTGTGGATAAAATACAAGATGTAAAAGAAGTCACAAAGAGTTCACAAAGTGAAAATAGACATTCACGTACCAAAGATATGAAAGTGACACCAGAAAATGAAGGGAAACCTGATAACCAAACATGGGATCCACCAGTTGATATTTTACACCTAACAACAGAACAACAAGACAAAGTGAGAAAGATGCTAGGGAAGAAAAGTTATGTTTTTGCACAAAATGAGTGGGATACAGGGTGTATACCCGACCTGCAGATGAAAATACATCTCAAAGACAGTGTTCCAGTGACAAAAACATACAATTCAATCCCTCGACATTTGTACCAAGAAGTGAAAAAGCACATTCAAGATTTACTCAGTAGAGGATGGATACGGGAGTTAACTTCTTTGTACTCATCACCAATAGTAATAGTGAGAAAAAAAGGTTCTACCATTCGACTCTGTGTGGACTATAGGCAATTAAATGAAAAGACACACCCCGACAGACATCCTATTCCAAGGATACAAGAAATCCTGGAAAATCTCGGTGGAAACTCCTGGTTCACTGTATTAGTTCAAGGCAAAGCCTACCATCAGGGCTTTATTAGTCTGGAGAGCCGAGCATGCACTGCCTTCATCACACCATGGGGCCTTTATGAATGGCTGAGGATACCCTTTGGACTAACAAATGCCCCAGCTGCCTTCCAGAGGTATATGGAAAGTTGCCTTGGAGATCTCAGGGGTGAGGTGTGCGTGCCTTACCTTGATGACGTTTTAGTTTTTAGCCAAGACTTTGACCAACATGTGGAGAATGTGAGAAAAGTCTTGCAAAGACAGGAGTGTGGAATCAAACTCAGAGCAAATAAATGCGATTTCTTTAAAAGAGAAGTATGCTATGTTGGTCGAGTCATTTCAAAGGATGGTTATCGGATGAACCCAAAAGAAGTGGAAGCTGTTCAAGCTCTGAAAAAGTCAAACCCCAAAACAGTCAGAGAAGTAAGATCCCTTGTAGGCTTTTTAGGCTACTACCGATCATTTATTGTTGACTTCTCGAGGATTGCCAAACCACTTTATGACTTGTTAGCACACCCAAAGACGAGAAACAAGTCAACAAAAAAAATTCTTCACAGTTGCCATCATCTCAATCTGTAGAATGGACAGCATTACAACAGCAGGAGCTGGAGAGACTTGTGGATGCTTTATCAGATCCACCAGTACTGGCTTACCCAGACCTCGAAAAACCATTTGTGTTACAGGTGGATGTGTCAGAGGGAAGTCTTGGGGCTGTCTTGTATCAACCGCAGGAGGGAGTACTTAGAGTCATCGGCTACGGTTCACGGACACTCACTCCAGCTGAAAAAAATTACAAACTTCACTCCGAGAAGCTTGAGTTTTTAACTCTGAAGTGGGGTGTCACTGAGCGATTTCGAGATTACCTTCTGAATGCACCACATTTTACAGTATACAGGGATAACAATCCCTTGACCTATGTGATGAAGAGCGCTAAACTGAATGCGGTGGGACATCGCTGGGTCTCAGAACTAACGGATTTTCACTTCACTCTGAAGTACAGGCCTGGCGAAGTCAACCGAGACGCTGACTTCCTATCCCGCAAACCAGCAGAAATGGACAAAATAATGTCAGCATGTACAGAGGAATGCAAGTCAAATGACATAACAGCACTACAACAAGGACTCAAAGCAGATTGCAGGGGCGATACTAACTGGATCTCAGCTATCACCTGTAATGCAGATGTACTGTCACAGCTAACTGTTCCATATGCAAACCAGGTGGAGACGGTGACAGGTAAAGATATTTAAATTGCCCAACAGGAGGATCATGTGATACAAAGAGTGAGTGCATTAAAACAGACAAATGAAAGGCTTAAATACAGGGACAAAATAAGGGAACAAACTGAGGTGAAATGACTTCTGAGGGAGTGGCCTCATCTTTACAGGGATGAACATGGAGTTCTAGGGCGAAAAACAAAAATCAGAAACCAGCTTGTAGTTCCTGCTAAGCTCAAGCCATTGATCTATCAGCAGCTACATGAGGAAATGGGTCATTTGGGAGCGGACAGAGTGATCGCATTTGGCCAAAAATGCGGGAAGAGATTGAACATTATGTCACAAGAGTTTGTCACTGCTTGAAACAAAAGAAACCCAACCAGAAAACTAAAACTCCGCTACAAACGATTACAACCTCCACACCTTTTGAACTGATCTCACTCGATTATCTGCATCTCGAGAGAAGCAAAGGTAGAGTAGAGTATATTCTTGTGATAGTGGATCACTTCATGCATACATCTCAACAGTGCATGAATTGACTGGCTTTTCACCCTTCTTCCTATTATTTGGAAGGGAACCAATCCTACCTATTGATCTATTGTTCCCGAAAGGACAAGAGGAGCCACGGTCTCACCAAGACTATGCAGATAAATGGTTGAGGTCGATGCAGGAAGCTTACAGTATTGTGAAAGAAAACATGAGAAAAGCAGGCAAAAGAGGACAAAAGTATTACAACATGAAAGCCTGGAGTTCAGAGCTTCAACCTGGAGACCAAGTACTTGTCCAAAATCTATCTGAAAGAGGAGGGCCTGGAAAATATGTGCATACTGGGAAAACAAAGTACACATCATAAGAGAAAGCAGAGGACAACACGGCCCAGTTTATGTGGTGACACCACTGGATGGAGAAGGGAGGGAAAGAGGTTTTCATAGGAATGTCCTACTACCCTGTCCTTATCTCACTGATGGATTGAACACTGGGGATCCAAAGAAAAAACGTATCCAGAACAAACCAGCAAACAGACAAGCACGACAAACTAGGGACAGTGTACATGAGGATTCTGATGGTTATGGTAAGGATGAGTATTCTGTCTATGTTGCTCGTCAAGGAGGGGATACCCGCCTCAACCCTCAGGCCCCAGTTTTTCAGTCAGATCAAGCTGACCGGTGGAGGAAACACAAACTAGGGGACTTGGACAGAAACAAAATCAGCTCCAGGATGAAAGTGGTTCCGCTGAGGTCGATAATCAAGTATATGAGGGAGATGAGGGAGGAAACATACAGGACCAAGATATAGACCAAGAGCCAGACATGGATACTTAAGGTCGGACATCCGATCTCGAAATGCCTGAGGAGGATGTGAATGCTGCGCTCCTCAAGGACACATCAACCAAAACCCATCTTAACATATGATGAGTTAGGGAAACGTAGTTTCACATTTTTGCAGAAATAGGGAAAACATTTTATTATTTTAGTGGGAGAGGGTGTAGCACCCTGAAAATATGTTCAGAACGTGATAGTGTCTAAGTCATGGTGTATTGATGTCATGGGTCAAGCACTTATTTAATTTAGTAGTGGTCTAAACAGTTTGTTTAGTTTATGTTTAAATATGCGCTGAAGTTACCTTATTTTATTTCATATATTTTGTTATATTACCATTTCTTTAAGAGCGACATGACATAGAAAGTTCATGACCTGTTTTTTTTTTCAAAAAAAAAAGAATATATGGTGAAGACAGAAAAACTACACACACTGTATGCTCGAACCGTTGATTTTGTTCTAATAAAGTTGCACAAAAATGAAGACCTGCGTGGAATCTCCTTAAGTTGTTTTAAGGGTGCAACACTTGCATAAGTTACAAGGTCTTGCATTAAGGATTGGAATCCCCATTATGCATTACATGTGCAAATATTGAGCATCTAAAATCTCCTGTTTGGAGAATGTAGTGGTTTATTGTCTGTTGGCAACAGAGGCTTGGTAATTACAGAATTTACAGCATGTCACGCCATTACCTGGTCGGCAGTGATGAGCGCTGCTGCTTAAACCATGCCGGGCCGCTGTTTTGTTTACAACCAAAACGATCTCATCATGCAGCTGCAACAAACAATCTCTGCTCTCTGTAGCAGTAAATATCCTGCCATGCTAGGGCCCCTTGTACATAGAAATCATATATACTTCTTTAGTTGCTGGAGTGGAGTCCCCGTCTGGGAGGATTTGTGCAACCTACCCATTTTTCCCAGACTCGGCTGTTCTGGTTGCTGAGAGACTATAGTACTGTATTTCGACTGGTAAGGTCAAGAAAACACAGATTGTGTTTCCATTTCCGAGAGATTTTCCAAGTCACGTCTTAAGTCATTGAGGAGCAAATCCAAGGCAAGTTTTACGTTTTTGAGGGCAAGTCAGAGTCAAGTCTCTGGTCTCTAACGACTGAAATAAAAATTTTCTCATCAAATCCATAACACCTCTAACCCTTCATTGCTGAAGACTAGGAACTCAAAACTGCACTGTTTGCTCCCAGGCCTAAAGTATCCAATATATATATATATATATATATAATGGGTCTCGGGGAAACTGATGCCTATCTCCAGCAGCCTATGGGCAGGAGGCGGGGTACACCCTGGACAGGTCACCAGTCCGTCGCAGGGCAACACACAAACAACCATGCACACTCTAATTCACACACCTCTAATTCACACCAATTTTAGAGAGACCAATTAACCTAACAGACATGTCTGTGGACTTTGGAGGGAAGCCGGAGTACCCAAAGAGAACCCACACATGCACGGGGAGAACATGCAAACTCCATGCAGAAAGACCCCCGGCCGGGAGTCGAACCCAGGACCTTCTTGCTACAAAGCAACAGTGCCACCTATATATGTATATATACAGGGGTTGGACAATGAAACTGAAACACCTGTCAATTTAGTGTGGGAGGTTTCATGGCTAAATTGGACCAGCCTGGTAGCCAGTCTTCAGTGACTGCACATTGCACCAGTAAGAGCAGAGTGTGAAGTTTCAATTAGCAGGGTAAGAGCACAGTTTTGCTCAAAATATTGAAATGCATACAACATTATGGGTGACATACCAGAGTTCAAAAGAGGACAAATTGTTGGTGCACGTCTTGCTGGTGCATCTGTGACCAAGACAGCAAATCTTTGTGATGTATCAAGAGCCACGGTAACCAGGGTAATGTCAGCATACCACCAAGAAGGACGAACCACATCCAACAGGATTAACTGTGGACGCAAGAGGAAGCTGTCTGAAACGGATGGTGGGTGCCAACCCGGATTGTATCCAAAAAACATAAAACCACGGCTGCCCAAATCACGGCAGAATTAAATGTGCACCTCAACTCACCTGTTTCCACCAGAACTGTCCATCGGGAGCTCCACAGGGTCAATATACACGGCCTGGCTGCTATAGCCAAACCTTTGGTCACTCATGCCAATGCCAAACGTCGGTTTCAATGGTGCAAGGAACGCAAATCTTGGGCTGTGGACAATGTGAAACATTTATTGTTCTCTGATGAGTCCACCTTTATTGTTTTCCCACATCCGGGAGAGTTACGGTGTGGAGAAGCCCCAAAGAAGCGTACCACCCAGACTGTTGCATGCCCAGAGTGAAGCATGAGGGTGGATCAGTGATGGTTTGGGCTGCCATATCATGGCATTCCCTTGGCCCTATACTTGTGCTAGATGGGCGCGTCACTGCCAAGGACTACCGAACCATTCTTGAGGACCATGTGCATCCAATGGTTCAAACATTGTATCCTGAAGGCGGTGCCGTGTATCAGGATGACAATGCACCAATACACACAGCAAGACTGGTGAAAGATTGGTTTGATGAACAAGAAAGTGAAGTTGAACATCTCCCATGGCCTGCACAGTCACCAGATCTAAATATTATTGAGCCACTTTGGTGAGTTTTGGAGGAGCGAGTCAGGAAACGTTTTCCTCCACCAGTATCACGTAGTGACCTGGCCACTATCCTGCAAGAAGAATGGCTTAAAATCCCTCTGACCACTGTGTAGGACTTGTATATGTCATTCCCAAGACGAGACAGTCTAATGCAATTGTGTGACCTGTGGTGGTGTCCTTGTAGGAGGAAGCTGGGAGGACAGCAGCACGAAAAAACTTTCTTGGAAGATAAAAAAGGTGTAGCAACATCACGATTGCCTTGAAATTGCCTTAAGATTTCCCTAATACAGCCATTTTTGAGTGGTCATGGATATTGAGGAGCCTTGCATCAGTGTGAAGGTAATGTTAGTGAAACACATTTTGTAAAAAATACTTTTCATTAAGAAAGTTAAAAAGATAGACGTGGTTATGTACATTCACCCCTGTGTTGCATAAATTATACAGATGATCACACAAACATTTAAAAACCACATAAAAAGAAAATTCCATAGAATAAACCACTCAGTACTTTCTTCACCACCAAAAACAGCTACAAATGCTATATAAGGTTTAAAATAGCAGTATTTTCTTCTTTTTAGTCCACATCTGTGGTGTGCAGATGGGAAGAGTGCCAGCTCATCTGTGAGTTAGATGCACCCACAGATGAATTTATTGTAGGGAAGGATGTGTCATACCTTAAACTATGGTCCTCAAGAATTGTTCGGTAGTCCTTGGCAGTGACGCGCCCATCTAGCACAAGTATTGGGCCAAGGGAATGCCATGATATGGCAACCCAAACCATCACTGATCCACCCCCATGCTTCACTCTGGGCAGGCAACAGTCTGGGTCGTACGCTTCTTTGGGGCTTCTCCACACCGTAACTCTCCCGGATGTGGGGAAAACAGTAAAGGTGGACTCATCAGAGAACAATACATGTTTCACATGTCCACAGCCCAAGATTTGCACTCCTTGCACCATTGAAACCGACATTTGGCATTGGCATGAGTGACCAAAGGTTTGGCTATAGCAGCCAGGCCGTGTATATTGACCCTGTGGAGCTCCCGACAGACAGTTCTGGTGGAAACAGGAGAGTTGAGGTGCACATTTAATTCTGCCGTGATTTGGGCAGCCGTGGTTTTATGTTTTTTGGATACAATCCGGGTTGGCACCCGAACATCTCTTTCAGACAGCTTCCTCTTGCGTCCACAGTTAATCCTGTTGGATGTGGTTCGTCCTTCTTGGTGGTATGCTGACATTACCCTGGATACCGTGGCTCTTGATATATCACAAAGACTTGGTCACAGATGCGCCAGCAAGACGTGCACCAACAATTTGTCCTCTTTTGAACTCTGGTATGTCACCCATAATGTTGTGTGCATTTCAATATTTTTGAGCAAAACTGTGCTCTTATCCTGCTAATTGAACCTTCACACTCTGCTCTTACTGGTGCAATGTGCAATTAATGAAGACTGGCTACCAGGCTGGTCCAATTTAGCCATGAAACCTCCCACACTAAAACGACAGGAGTTTCAGTTTCATTTTCCAACCCCTGTATTTCCATCTGCTAAAATGGGCTTGTTATTTTGTATAATTAGTCAATGTAATTTAGATGGACGCTTTTATGAGGCGTTATAATAGGGTTTCTAATAGGTTTTATCTATCTTTTATAAGATTAACAGTGCAATAAACAGTTGTTTTAAATAGAAATTGCCTCACACAACGAAGTGACCTACGCATCAGAGCAACAGGCTAAAGGTTATTTTTGTTAGAAATCAGCCTCATTTGGTTTTGAGCAGGTAAATGTTCCATCTGAGGATCTGATCTAAAGATGTCTTTGAAGTGCATGGAGAGCAGTGATATCTGCAATCTCTGTGAATCACAGCATCTCCATAATATCTAGCCGATCTTTTCCATAGTAGAAGATTCCCTTTAGTTTAGCATTTTTCCTCCTGGGGTTCAGGTGATAAATAATCTCTTTCTTTTTAGCAAAATGTAGAATTTTTAAATGAAGACCCACTCCAAGATGAGCAAGTGCACACACAAAGGGTAGCAGGCATTGTTACAGTTCATCTTATAGGCTTTGTTACGACCCGGCTCGGCCAGGGGTGAAGGAGGGGAAGTAACATGAAGAAAATGGAGATATGGGAAGTCTAATGAAGGTTGTTTATTTGTGATGTTTAAAGTAACAGACACGTATGTAAAAGAATGCACCACTAACATGAGGCAATGAACCAAACAGCCTCCAGCACAAAAGAAAAGAACCCTAAATAAAACACTCAAAGTTTTCTTGGTGAGTAGGCAATCAGCAAACATGGAACCAAAACAGTCAAAACACCCACAAAGGAGATCAAACCCTAGGTTTGATACCTATTTAACAAGTTTTCCTAATAACAAGCCAGCCAGCTCTAACCAAGTTGCCAGGGAAAACAGACAGGTTAAACAGTAACCAATATCTTAACCAGAACCACCAAATACCACCACTAGCAAAGCTTCACAAGCACACGAGGCGAGCTGCTCAGATTAAAGCACAGCCGCCCTTTTGTGACAGGTGTAGAGAGTTTATATAGGCTGGACTCCGTGATGATTGGCGGCGCATTTGCGGAAGCAGGAAATAGACAGTCCACAGGAAATCCCGGCGACGTCCAGCAAGAGGAATACTGAGCGTCCAGGAAGATCCTCGTCCACCAGTAACCAGCGAAGAAGAACACAAAAGGGGGAATCCCACCCGGAGGGAGTCCCATGCAGCCAAGCCAACAGAAACGAAGTAACAGGGTTTCCTCCTCTTCAGCGGGCACATCAGCAGCCTGTACACAAGATCATAAAAACAAAACACACCTACGACCACTGGTCGTAACACCTTTCATAACTAACCAATCAGAATTGCATTTGGTTTTTCTTGCTTTTCCCACGGCCTCTATGGTAATATCGAGTGGGACCCTTGTTGATGTTATTTTTAGGTGTAATTCGAATATATACACTACCAGTCAAAAGTCAAAACACACCTTTGTCATTTAATGGCTTTTCTATATCTTTATTGAGGTATACATTTGGGATTAATTGAATATTTCTGAATTGAACTTAATTCAGTTGTGCTTCTTCAGGAGGTCATTACAACTTACCACAAGTCAAGGTATTTCAGATATTGAATTTCATACATCTTACTTTCTTCATTAGTGTGTTCTCCTACCAAACAGCTCATATTTATAGCTTGTAATATGACTAGTAGCAATGAATGGGAATGGAGAGAAAGCCAGGATGTTTAAGAGAGTAGGTTACCTAAACGATTATGTATTAAACATCCGTCCACCATCCGTCAAACTTTTCACTGAGTTAGTGATCAATGAACCAGCTGCAGTAAGTAGAGTTTACTGAGTTTGAATGGGATAACAAGTGGACAAAGTACTTTGGTGATTTGGATGGTAGCTCGCATCCTTATACTCCCAGAAAGTTTTGATTAGATTAGCCTACTATTGAAATGCCCAACATGAAAACAGTAAAAAGTGCCAATAATATTTGTCTTTCATGTAAATGAAGGAAAATGATAGCCAGCTTGCCACCCGGTGAGTAATTAAAGCAGGAGTAGATACCCAAGGGAATAGCTGGCACACTCGAACTGAAACTGACAACGTAACTGATTGTGAAGCTTCAAAGACACAAATAGAAAAAGTTTAAGAAAAAATTATCAAGCCTATTGAGTATGTTGGCAAAATTTACCACATCAGCCACAACTTGCCATACAGTCTTAGTGACGTAGTACTGCTGTGAAACCCAATTTACATCTTGGTTTTAGTCTATTGAGTCGAAAAAAGTTATCTCATTATTATTAAAGGTTAGAAGAGTGGAATATTAAATGAAGCATTCATATAACAAGGAACATGTACAGTCTGTACAATAATAATCCTCCGATAGAACTTTTAATGGGTTTAGTTAAAAAGCTACATCTAACCTTTTATATGTATTTCACCCTGGAGATAGATGTACCAGCCGCTAGGGTGACTGAAGAGATGGATAACTTAGTAACATCTGGGTCAGTGACAGTAAAAGAGGGATTTAGTGTTTGCTCCCCCAAGGCAGAGGAAAACTGTGTGCCCATTAAATGCTTTATTACAGAGCCAGCAGCATCATGTTAACTCACTTAGCCCAGTGTGCAGGAACTGCTGCTCAGTACATTGACTGTCTTTCAGATTACCTGCCATGCACTACACCATGCTGAATGCAATGGTATGCCTTACACACTGTTTGGTTTTCTCCGTCTTATTAAGTTCTTTTTTGTCATGATCTGTCTGTACTCGATTGAACAGAACATAAACTTTTCTAACACTGGACATTTTCTGTATTGAAGCTTAAAATCCAAACCTTTGCATGTTAAAACCTTACTTGTAGAAACAGTCCTGTTTGTAATCAAGCTCTCTTTTACTGGAAAGCATTTTAAAGCCATTGTGATGGCTTTTAAATGCCCTGATTCCTATATACTCAAACTTTAGGAGTGTAGCAACATTTTACACATTGACAGTGAATGAATGACTGTCTCATTATGTGTCTCCACTCAGCATGTATTCTGATTTGTGAAGCTTCTACTTGGGGTATCTACTATGAGTATGACTTGTATACATTTAATTTGAATGGAGTATGTTTTTATTGTGTTCTCACATTAATGTCTTTTTTTTGTCTGTTTGCATGCGTGCATGCAGATTAAGAAGAATGAGATAATGTCATGTGTTTAATTAAGACAACAGTCAACGGAGAGAAACAAAGCTAAGAAATGACAGGATAGGGATAATTTATAATTGGATTAATTTTGTAACATACATCTGCTGAATGTGTATAAACAATACAGTTTATTTTCCATTTAATATGGTTTTGATTTCTTTCAGTAAATTTCTAAGCAAGGCTATGTAAATTTTGACAAATGTTGACCTGTGGGAAGTCTAGGAATAAATAGTGACTGGAAAAAAAAAGCATTGATACACTTAACCTTATTTACATTTTGTCACAATACAATCACAATAATTCCAAAAGTGAATCACTTTGTTATTCCAAAAAGCGATTTTGCAAGTGATTCCCAAACTTTAGCGAAAAGATGAGAAGTCACTTGCACAGAACCATGACCTAAATAGCCTAAACGAGGTAGAGAGTGGTGGTCTCTTTGTTATGGTTCTAAATAAGTGCGCCGCAATGGTGACATGTAAACATCATATTTATTTTAATTCATAATGTAAAGCAATGAACAAATAGAGGTTAAAGAATCTCAGCCCAGCACTCTGGGGATGTCAAGCTACCTGTATTCCGTTTGTGGCGACTGAAAGTGAATATAACGCGTTTAGTAGGTATGTGGTGAATAACCGCAAGTACCAGAAAATAAAACGGAATATTTTATGCCAGAAACTTGTAAACGACAGATGGATCGGTACGGCTGCCGCAGTAATGGAGGCACTGTGCCGTCCATTGTGGGGAAGAGAGAGCTGAGCCGAAAAGCGAAGCTCTCGATTTACCGGTCGGTCTACGTTCCTACCCTCACCTATGGCCATGAACTTTGGGTCACGACCGAAAGAACGAGATCCCGGATACAAGCGGCTGAAATGAGCTTCCTCCGTAGGGTGGCCGGTCACTCCCTTGGAGATAGGGTGAGGAGCTCGACCATCCGGGAGGGGCTTGGAGTTGAGCCACTTCCTCCACATTGAGAGGAGCCAGTTGAGGTGGCTCGGGCATTTTTATTGGATGCCTCCTGGACACCTTCCTCGGGAGGTGTTCCAGGCATGTCCCACCGGGAGGAGGTCAAGGGGACGGCCCGTGACACGCTGGAGGGACTATGGCTCTCGGCTGGCCTGGGAACGCCTTGGGCTCCCCCCGGAGGAGCTGGAGGAGGTGTCTGAGGAGAGGGATGTCTGGGCGTCTCTGCTGAGTCTGCTGCCCCTGCGACCCGGCCCCGGATAAAGTGGAAGACGACGAGTTCGAGTACGAGTACTTGTGACATTCTAAGTTATTGTTGGCATGAATAATTAACTATTTTGGCATAGTTCTCTAAAACAAACGTTTTAATGCAGCGCTGATGATCAGAGCACTTTAATATTTTTTATTTTACATAGTTTTATGCGGATGGTTCTGCAGGAGGAGAGACCACAGCTCCAGTTTGGATGCAGAAGCTCTACTCCACCTCGACTCCATCGTCTACTCCACTGTCTAACCATCTTTTACTTTATATAACTATTTGCTTATGATTAGACAGTCAAGGTATCAATTCCCTGTAATTCTGGACTGATTATGAGTTTTTTATCCTAATAAATACATGTTTTACTAAAAACATGTTTTGTAGTTATCTGATACGAGTTTACCTGATGATAATAAAAGAAAAATAAGTGTGTTCATCAGTGTTTAGTAGTTATTGTAAATGAATCATGCAGTTGAAAAGCAACAACTCTGGTCAGATGCATGTTGGTAAAATATGTATTGTATATTGATTTAAACTTTTTCTGCTTTTGGATCCAGTGCAACTTAAGGAGTAACGTAAAGTATTTATCAACTGTAAAACTCTAAAGCTGCTCATAATTTATTATTTATCAGTTGAGACAAAAAATGATTTATTAGCTTTTAAACTCAGTAAAGGACAAATGCCACCTGCTGGAATGAAGGTGTTTTGCAGTTTTCTTCACAACTTCCCATACGTCATTACGCTGATTTAAATAAATTGCCCGTGGCAATGGGAAAAGAAAGTACGAGACTCCCAGGAATTCCTATTACCCGGGTAAAACAAATCCTGGGGCTTTAAATCCTGGGGCTTACACAGTTTTATAATACCAATTGCCATGGTCCTTTTATCTTTATGTTCTTTGGACTATAGTTCCTTGTTTATTTGAGGTTATATGTCTTAAAATATGTGTTCTGTTCACTTTCTGTTTCCCTGTTATTCTTGTTTCTTAGCTTATTTATCACATGCTTCTTTAGCAACTGTTTGTTTTCTTATGTTGGGTTGTGTTCTGGTTTTACTCTTCTCCAGTTCCTTCTCCGTTCAAATCCTTCAGCACCATGAAACTACTTCAACTATGTGACTGACATAAACATAACTGAGTTTTTTGGGTCCAGAGATGATAATGTTGCTTAATTAGGTTGATGACATAATAAATTTTGTCAAGTCGTTCTGCTAGCATAAGCGATGTTTTCTATTTATCTCCTCCCCACCGCCTCACGATCAATATACTCTAGAGATCTATCAGCTGACATTAAGGAATAGACCCAGCCTCTTAGTCCTCTCCCCCCTCGCATTTTCCTTAAATTAACGTACCTGCTAACAGTCAAGCGGTTATCCCTTCCCAGTATTTAAGCTCTATGTTTTCTTTCATTTCTTGTTAGATTCTTCTGGTGTTCACCTATGGCTGCTGTTCCTCCCAAATTTAAGCTTTGCTGTTTATGGCTCCTGGTTCTCACGAGTTTTCATATAAAGTATATGATGTGCTGCGGGATGGGACTATGAAAGAAATAATAATATAAATAATATTGTAAGCATGTTTTTGTGCCAATAGTTTTGTAATGTATTTTTACTTATTATTTTTCCGGTTTATTGGCTCTACATAGTAAGTTGTATCTGGATGCTTTGTATTTTACACACAATCACCAGATTTTTCAAACACATCCTGGTCAATGAAGCTGCGTGATGTTCATCAGCATCCAGCAACCAGAAGCAGACATGCAAACATGTAGAGGCCCAAGAACATATGCATAGCAGTGCAATACAGTAAAATATTAGCCATTGACATGAGTTCCTGAAATAACAGCCAAAATCTATTTTGCAGCCAATTTTTGTGTCCAACATCTGGATAGATCCTTTCTTTTAAAGCATATTGTGGGTTTGTGAGCCATCACTACTGTCATTGTGGGCTGATGTGTAAGATACACTGAATACGGAATCTGCTTGTCTGCAGTGCGCTGAGGCTGTCTTTGACAGTGTAGTGCTGTCTGTGTCACACTCTAACAGACAGCCAAATAACCCCTTGGCAGTGTAAACAAAGAGAGATTACACCCTGGTGAGCGGAGGGAGTCTGCTTATGTGCTCTCACCGTTGAGGGGATAAACTGACAATGGGTAGTTGCAACAGAAAGTGAGAGAGATAAAAAGAAAAATTGAGAGAAAGGCAGTGAGGAGGGTTGGGGGAAAAATACAGGCTCAGCATCAAAAATGGAGGACAATGGTTCAAACATACACAATGCACATTGTAGGGATGATCAGGACCTACCTTAAATTAAATGCCACAACAAAATAAAAAAAATATGCTATGCATTGTTTAAGGTTGTGGTTATTTTGAGTTTTTATTAAATTGTATCATAAAGGTTCAATTACGAATTCTCAAAATGTGACTGGATTTATAACAATTTGAATAACATTTTCCAGAGCTGTTTTTTGGAACTGTTGTAGATGAGATGATTGCTTTGTCAGATGAATACTGCACACATTACTTTTGGGTATTATGCTGTGTGGTTTTTAACGGCGAGACCCTGAATTCTATTCAAAAATACTGATAGCCGTAGGCAGCAATCATCTCTTGTAACAGTCTGTATTACAGTGGATCTGAAGAAGCCTCTGACTGAAAGCATTCTCTGTTGTATTACCTTTTAATAATGTGCTGCATTTTATTGCGCAGTTAGCTCCAGAGATTCCAGTGCACCCTCAGTTGTATCATCACCTTAACATGGTGCAGCTTTAGCTCCTAGTAGGGTCTCTTGTTGTAAATTGGCCTCAGAAGATGGGTCAGAACAATGATTCTGATAACATAGTCAATTGGGAAAACAGCCTCCCCAATCAGAAAATGTGTTGTTTTGTCATTGCTTACTTCTGTGTGAGACGTGGAATGTCGATAACATGTTGGAGCAGAAGGTGGCTCATTGGTGTGCTAAGTACCAGGCCACAGATCGTTGATGGATTTTCTAATTGTATCTTTAGACCTGCGGGAGTATGTCTTTGACACTCAAGTGAAGAGAGGGGCTGAGCTCTCAACTGATCACAAGTGAGTCGGATCTGATGGCAGGGGAGGCTGTCGAACAGACCTGTTAAACCCAAATGGGTGAGCTGGGATCGTCAGACAAAGGGACCTCTCAATTTACCTGGACTCAGCCTTTGAGCCTCCTGGACACCATCACAGTGGGAGGAGATCCCGGGGAAGACCCAGTACTCACTGGATTGACTATATATATGGTCTGGCCTGGGAACAGGCTGATTTTTGGATCCCCCAAAAATGAGCTTTAGGATGAAGCTGGGGAGAGGGATGTCTGGGGTTCCCTCCTGCACCTATTGTCCCCATAGTCCAGTTTTTGATCAAATGTCCTTTTGAGAAATAATAAATTAACCAAATTTACTCAATGTAATCTTGTAACTATATTTATTGAAGAACATCTGAATGCACTTGTTGGATAGCCATAATCACTCCTTCTACATCACACCCATCACCATGACTCCTGTTTATTTTTTTATAATAACTAATAACATTTTCACAACCAGGCATTGAGAAAGAAACATGAATCATGCAACCAAACTGATGACAGCCAACCTACTAACAGTACATTACTTATATGTTGACTCTACCATCCTGTTCCTATCAGAAGCTTTCTGTGTCAACAGAAAGTAGTTGCTCTACATCTCCCCTTGTCAGAGGCTATCAGTGTCAACACCCCACATCTCAGTTAATAGCTCTGTCAGCTTTGTGACATCGCTGGGTTCAACCACATCATGACACTGGACGTCAGACCTGTCGCCCATTAGTGAGCATGGTTTGCTTTCAATATCAGCAACCTTCACATGCCCGACTCTTTCACTTACACACTGACATGCTATCATATTATTCAAGAGGTCAAGGAATTTGCCTATGGAATTGCATTTGTTCGAAATTTCTGGTGAAAATTTCACATTACCTGCAATTAGCAGAGACTCACTGAGGTCAGAAGAAGCTTTAACAAATGGAAGAAGAGTCAGCTCCAGGATGATTAATTATCTAACAATTTATATTAATGTTCATTGGAAGACCTTCACTTAGGTGGTAATTAATTCCAATTAAATGAGTTGCTATGGTTATGTAAAAGGAAAAACTAACAATATAATTAAGCTAATTAAAGAGGAGTGGTCTGGAACCCAGCCATTATCAAGAACTGCTGATGCCTGAAAAGCAATGTTTTCTGTGTATTTATGCCCAAAAAAATGGTGTAAAACACCATGTTCAGCAAATGCACAACAACAACAATCTCCTTTTTATTTTGAGTCCATGAGAACACAAAGCATGAAGCAAAACTAATGCATTCTCAGATGCAGTGACAAACTTTACAGTGTGGTAAATTGATGAAAATCATTCATATTTTCATTTTCATCACTTGTGTTTCTGTCTCTCCTTATCCGTTTGCTTTATTTTTAACTTCCATGTAAGACAAAATGAGATGGTTTTATAAACTGGACACACCCAAAAAGCTTTAATGCTGACAAACAGACCACTTTGAAACAACATCAGCTTAGCTGTCATTATGTGTATGACTGCAAATGGATCATAGCTTATTGGGGAATTATGATCACCAATGTTACCTTTTACATATGTGGGGTAAATAAAGTGCCTTGCGGAAGTTACCCCCATTCGCATTTGTCATGTTCAGTTGCTGAACAACTTGGAATCAAAATTAATTGTTTGAGAGTTTGCACCATTTAATTTACAGAACAGGTCTACTTCTTTGAATATGTATTTTTTTCATTGTAAAACAAACAGCAATTAGGACAATTGCCCCCCACCTAGAGTCAGTACTTTGTAGAGGCACCTTTTGCATCAGTTCCAGCTGCAAGTCACTCTGGAAAACACTCTATGAGGTCACATCTTGCCACTGTGATTTTTGCCCATTCCTCAAGGCAAAACTGCTCCAGCTCTTTCATGTTAAATGGTTTTTGCTTTTGAACAGTGATCTTCAAGTGTAACCACTAATTCCCAATTAGAATGAGGTCTGGACATTGACTAGGCCATTCCAACACATTTTATTGTTTCCCTTTAAACCACTCCAGTGCTGCTTTAGCTGTATGCTTTGGGCTAAATGATGTAGCCTGTGTCTGGTGGTTTGGTCAGGTACTCTTGCAGGTTATCAAGTACGCAGACCACAATAATGTAAATAGTTTTGCAAGGTCTGAGGTGATACTTAAATGTACCCTTAAATGTGTCTGGAGTTGATGGGCATTTATCATCCGGTTCCACAGCGCAGTGTTCACAATAAAGCAGTCATCAGTGTGGGATGTGGCCTAAGGACATTCACTTCTATGCCTTTCTGCGACTCTTTCAGACTCTGTTGCAACCTGCTGATGACACTCAGTGACACTTTAAGCTCAGTGGCCACTTATATCTGAGAACATCCTGTTTCAAGCCTTGCAACAGTGAGGTATTATTGATCAGTTTATAGGTGTCATCATCGGTACCATTGTGTCAAAATGTGAAAATGCATGATGGGAGGACTGTTGAAGTACCAATTTTGACTGAACCAGGACCTTTACTGGTCGATTCATGGTTTAAACTCGTGTTGGGAATTTTGCAGTTAAGCTCCTTCTTACAGGACAGCAAGTTGAGCAAAAAATACTGAAACATTGAACATTCTAGGATCTTCCTGAAATTTCACCTGAAAGACAGCCTAACTTTTTGTGAGTATTATATTTTTTGCCATCACATAAATTAAGACTAACAAGCTTTAATAACATGAAAAAAAGTATATGAGTTACAGAATGGAATGTAACAAAATAGGTAAAAGGCCAATAGGGGTAAATACTTAAAATCTCTTTTCTACATTTGTGAATGCAAACACCCCTAAGTATCTAAGATGTGTCTACAGAAATCCAACATGAATGGTGGACTGGCACTGCTGAACAATCATTTTTATTACTAGGGAGTGACATTTATTCCTTAAGCTACTGCTCACAATCCACAGAGGATGTCAGCCCTTCTTGGATTGCAGTCTGGATTGAGTCCTGTGGATTTTCCTGGTCTCCTTGTTAGGGTCGACTGTTCGTCTATCCACTGATGAAACCATAGTTACGGTGGTGATTCTGTAATATCTACTAACATTACACTCTGTGCTGTTTTTCTCTTTATACAGCATGTTTTCTAACCAGCACTGTTACGTTTTATTTTCCCCTTTTATTTTTCTCTACTCTGGGGCAGGAGGACTTAAGTTTTTTGTTGTTGCTGTTTCCTTGCTATGTATTTGAAAACAAAGGGATGTAAATAATAAATAAATTTGGGATTAAAGCAGCACCAGAATTTACCAAAGAGTAAAATGGTGACATTGAAGGATAATTTTATGCTGGAGGTAAATTTATGGTGCACCTTGGAGGTCAGAACCCGGTCCCGTTATGATGTGACACGAAACTTAACTGTGTACTAATTACAAGTTAGAAAATCAGTTGGATTTTCTAATTGTTATGCTCCGTGCAATTTCTCAGCATCCTGCACTTTCAAACACTAGCAAAATGTTCAGTAACAGGTTGTAGAGCATGTGTCCTTAATGAGATAAAAAAGTACCAACAAAGTGTTTCTTTGTCAGGATTTATGCTATGGATGTTTTTGTGGTGCTGTTTACTATGTTTAGCCTCTAGATGGCGTTGGAACCTGGAGGGGTGCGACAGGTGTTCCCTATCTGCCTGATTACCTCAAGAGGAGTATTTAAGGAGGAGGCTGCCAGCAACTCATTGCCAGAGTGTTGCCCTTAGTGGTACTACTTCAGCCACATTACTTTTTGTCTGGTCCTTGCTTTGTTACCCAAGTAATTCTTGTATTGTGCCTTACAGGATTACCTGAACCTGACGTTGGCGTCAGCATTGATCGCCTCTTTGATTATCGTCTTCTGGAAAGAAGTCATTCATCTTCATGAACAAAGGACTCAAGCCTTCAGTTACTTCGGTGGATCTTCCCGGCTGGCAGCTTCCTGATTCCTCCATTCCTCGGACCTCCTTGGCGAACCCTGTCCACTCGCTCCTGCATTCACAGTAAACCCTGGACATTCCTACATCCTGGCAAACCAGTATTCACACGCTCCGTTATCTCTGGTAAACAACTCTCTGGTTCTTCCTTCGTTCACCCCCCCCCCCCCCTTTTTTTTTTGGGGGGGGGGGGGGGGGTGACATACAAACATAAAAATTAATAATGAATAATAGTGTCTTGTTTACTGGTGGATTTCCATAAGATTTTAGTTGCAAGGAAATTTTGACATATCATTGTGAAGATTTTATCCTTCATACAGATTCTACTGATTAAAGATCAGGGCCCTGACTTCTAAAAACACAAAATAAGGGGTGCTAAATTGCTTGTACAAAAAAAAAAAATTGCACGATTTTCAAAGATTGCACGTGCAATGGATAACAGGTGGAAAGGAGGTGTAGACCGCCATTTTAAATAAGGAAAGTGCATGTGCTACTGGCTGTCACAATGGAGACTGTTGAGCAGAAGAGTGGCCGAAAAAGAAAAACGAAGTTCTAAGGGAAGGAGTTGGAGGTAATAAGTAATATTATGATAATAATTATTATCATAATAAATAGCATTTATAGAAGTATCTCAAAGTGCTACAAAATAACAGTAAAAACATTTAAAAACATAAAAATACTAAAAGCTACAGTTAAACCATGAAATTTCAACTGTAAAATCTGGAAAAGCTGACAGCCACTGTCAGACTTACATCTACAGCTCAATATTCCTATATTGAATTTGCAGTTCATTTGTTGATCAGCTTTGCCAACGCAAACAGGTTTGTGTGTGGTTTTGTTCATGCAAACCTTTTGAAGATCAGGCCCTAGGTGTTTTATAACACAGTCTTAAAAAGATACTTTACTTTATTTTACCACACACTACATAGAACATACTAAATTCAATACTATGTCTATGTTTCAGACTTCAGCAGCTTTAAGATGCAGTAAAGGAAATCCGTGTCACGTTGATCTGTTGTTTGAAAGTAGGTACGGAAGTTTAGGAAAAAACTTAGATACTATTCAGGTGACTCGTTCAGTTGTTAATGGTTGTATTAAATGCAGCTCACCTTTCTGAAATTTTGTAAGGCTTAGTGGGCATGAAACTGGGTATTTAGAGCCACAAAAATTGGCAAAGACATTTCTGTATATAGATAGATAGATAGATAGATAGATAGATAGATAGATAGATAGATAGATAGATAACTGTTAAGGTAAACGACAGCATGTGGATTTGAAAAAATCATGTTATGTTCTAGGTGAGCAACAGTTTGCATTTGTGTACAATTGCTTTACCATTTGCCACCTGGGATGGGCTATGGGAAAGCAACTGTTATTGTTTTGCTCATGTTTGTTCTCAAGTCCTCTTGAGCGACAATCTAGTTCTATGTATTTTCTAGCAGAAGATTATCATTCTGCACATTTGTTTTCCTCGATTAGGGATGTATTTTCAAACGTGAAAGAAATTTAAATATCTGTATATGGGTGTTTGACCATTGTTGATAGACACTGATCACAGGCAGTGACTAATAACCCAGACATGGTCCCTCTCTCCACATCCTACCATGCTCCAAGTGGCTTTCTGATCAGCTCACATTAAAGCTAAACACTTTGACTGATTTGGAGTAAAATCAAAATCAATTTGCACCAGGACCCTCAATTCAGAGCCCTCTCCCCCAGGCCCTGGAGCTTGTCACATCCCCTTGGTGTTGAAGTGACGTTTTGACATGCAAAGTTATATTAAAAATGAGACTCCAGGAGAGAGCAAAACCCAGAGAAAAGAATGATGTTGAGTTATCCTTCTATCCATTTTCATCATTCCATCAATAAAATCAAGGTTTATTGGGACATGTCACAAGTGTGTCAGTCATGGGATGTCAGCAAGCACAGCCTGACTCCGATCCACCTGGTATCAAACCATCATGTTACGTAAGTGTTAACATGAGGCTATTTTGAAGAAGGTCCCCTGAGAAGGCTCTGGTAAAAGATGAATCATGAACAAATTAAATTGGTGGTTGATGAACGGGGGAAACCAATAGACAGCTTTGGGGGCAAGCGACGGCTGACAGGCTTGATTGAAAGTGGGCCATAGTAGAATATCAGGCTGCAGATGGAGTATGACAAGTTAAAGCTGTTGTGTGACACTTAACACCATCAGATGTCAGGTGACAGCGATGTGACAATAGTGGCATTTGACAGACACTGACCTGTCACAGTGAATAAATCTACTGAAGCTTGATTGGCACATGGAGTCTTATATAAGAGGTTTTTTTTTCTCAGTTTTAACATTTGCATCTGGAGACAACCTACCAGTCTTTAACATTTTGTTGCAGAAGGAAATGTATTCTTCAGGTACAACTCTTTGTAGTCCTAAATTGTAAGTGTTAATTTTAAATGATTTTTGAAGTTTATGTAATACCTTGCAAACAATATTCCTTCTGTGGTTATGCAGTGCCTTGCAAAAGTATTCACCCTCCTTACCTTTTTTAAAGCCTCTATAAAGTTCTGGTGCAACCAATTATCATCAAAAGTCACAAAATAAAGAAAATGAAGTCCATCTGTGTGCAGTCTAAGTGTCACACAATCTGTCAGTTTTTCAGTTCAATTCAGTTTATTCATATAGCCCCAATTCACAACGCATGCCATCTGAAGGCACTTTACAAAGTCAATTTAATCGAACCATACAGATTCCAAGTCAAGTACATACATTCCAATTGATCCTAGTTATGAAACAATGCAGTCAAATTCAGTTTATTAGTCAAATTAAATAGTTTTCTATCGAAGGAAACGCAGCAGTTTGAATCGAGTTACTGACTTGCAGGATTCAATCCTCCTGGATGAGCATGTAGCAACAGTGGACAGTCACTTGAATTGTGTTGTTGACTTTGCAGCAATCACTCATACTGAACATGTGTGTAGTGACAGTGGAAAGGAAAACGCCTCTTTAACAGGAAGAATCATCCAGCAGCACCACCCTCATTGTGAGTTGCCATCTGGCACGACCTCATTGAACCTTGAACTCATGCCTAGGAAGGTAAGGTAGGTCCCTTAGGGAAACTACCTGATTTTGTCTTGTCGGTTTCAGGCTGCTTGGGCAGATTGCATTGTTGGGGTTTTAACCAACATGCAATGTTTGGCTCACTTTCTCTAAGTCTGTGATCATCTTTTGTACATCATTTTATGAAATATTGACTCTGGCACTATCAGTATGTGTTTGATCTGAGGCAGTGTAAAGGAGATGGTGGTGGCTTTTCCATACTTGTCTCTATAGCAACTGTTGGATTGCTGGCCTCTAGAAAGTCATCTATAATGTCCTTTATAGCTAAGAGGGCTCCCTTTCCGCTGTCTTCAGCTTTGAACAATGCTCAATTGTACATAAAGGAGTTAATGTACTTGAAACATCATTCACTTTGCAACTCTAAAGAACCATTGACTTGTACCACCTTTGTGGCAATTTTAAAGAAGAACATCAGGTGACAACAGGCAAACAGGTCCTTCCTGATGTCCTATACAAGGTCCTACTTGCTGTCTGTCCTGATGTCCTCTCCAGTGCTTTGTGATGGATAACACTCAGCTTTCCTTGTGGATAGCAGCTTCTCTTTTTCACATCAGCTTCCCTTGGATAGTTAGCTCTCCAGAGGGTCTTAAAGATGAGTGAGGACCAGGTCCATCAACATTACCAAACCAGTCCCCGTGCGGGCCACCAAGAGTCTGTAACACACCCAAGTTTGGGCCTGTTGAGAAGATTAAATGTTCCTGTAAAATACAGAAAAATATTGAGACATGCTACGCGCTTTCACTTTGCCTCCTTTCTGCCATGTTGGAGAGGAGGACCTATTAAAAACATGCCACCTACAAGTGGGAGGGTAATTATACTTTTACTGAAAGATATAAAAAGCAAACAAAAATGTTTCTTTTTTGTCATGTGTTACATTCTTATTACTAATGTGAGAAAGTGAGACTGTTGTAATTATGAATATGAATATATTATTTGATATTTAATATTAATACTTTAATATTTATCAAATAATATTTCAGTCTGCTAAGGGTTGTCCTGTGAATACCAGCCCAATGGTGGTATTAGGACAAAATTGAAATGGATGAGCCAAGCTCTGACATTATTGAACAGCAAAACTCTGCACACACATGGAATGAATTCACACAATTTCTTAAAATACAAGAATTTATTAACATAAATAAGTCAACTCAAAGTCCAACATATTTTAATCAACAAACTCTTCACCATGTTAAAACAATCCAACTGAACTACCAAACAGAATGAAAGAATAAGGAAGACTAATGGGCTATGTACAATATAAACAAGTGGATTTAAGATGGTTGAAAACCATCACCAGAAGAGTGATGCAACATTACCATGCAATGTTATTTATGTTTGAGAACCAAGGGTTATCTTGAAGAATCTGGAAGTGATGTTAAGTTAGTCTTGGAACTAACTTAGGCAATAATTTGCATACCTTTAGACAACCATTCACAATGCAAGATCAGATAAAATATTATTCTCATACTCGTACTCGTCGTCTTCCGCTTATCCAGAACCGGGTCGCGGGGGCAGCAGACTCAACAGAGACGCCCAGACGTCCCTCTCCCCAGACACCTCCTCCAGCTCCTCCGGGGGGAGCCCAAGGCGTTCCCAGGCCAGCCGAGAGACATAGTCCCTCCAGCGTATCCTGGGCCGTCCCCTGGGCCTCCTCCCGGTGGGACGTGCCTGGAACACCTCCCGAGGAAGGCGTCCAGGAGGCATCCTGTATAGATGCCCGAGCCACCCCAACTGGCTCCTCTCGATGTGGAGGAGCAGCGGCTCTACTCCGAGCCCCTCCCGAATGGCTGAGCTCCTCACCCTATCTCTAAGGGAGTGCCCGGCCACCCTACGGAGGAAGCTCATTTCAGCCGCTTGTATCCGGGATCTCGTTCTTTCGGTCATGACCCAAAGTTCATGGCCATAGGTGAGGGTAGGAATGTAGACCGACCGGTAAATTGAGAGCTTCGCTTTTCGGCTCAGCTCTCTCTTCACCACAACGGACCGGCAAAGCGCCCCCATTACTGCGGCAGCCGCACCGATCCGTCTGTCGATCTCCCGCTCCATTCTTCCCTCACTCGTGAACAAGACCCTGAGATACTTGAACTCCTCCACTTGAGGCAGGAACTCCCCTCCAACCTGAAGAGGACAAGCCACCCTTTTCCGGTTGAGTACCATGGCCTCTGACTTGGAGGAGCTGATCTTCATCCCAGCCGCTTCACACTCGGCTGCGAACCGCCCCAGCGCATGCTGTAGGTCTTGGCTAGAGGGGGCCAGCAGGACCACGTCATCTGCAAAAAGAAGAGACGAAATCCACTGGTCCCTAAACCAGACCCCCTCCGGCCCTTGGCTGCGTCTAGAAATCCTGTCCATAAAAGTTATGAACAGGACCGGTGACAAAGGGCAGCCCTGCCGGAGTCCAACATGTACCGGGAACAGATCCGACTTAGTGCCGGCAATGCGGACCAAACTCCTGCTCCGCTTGTACAGAGACCGGATGGCCCCTAATAAAGGGCCCCCGATTCCATACTCCTGGAGCACCCCCCACAAGGCATCACGAGGGACACAGTCGAATGCCTTCTCCAGGTCCACAAAACACATATGAACCGGTTGGGCAAACTCCCATGAGCCCTCGAGTACCCTGTAGAGGGTATAGAGCTGGTCCAGTGTTCCATGGCCGGGACGAAAACCACACTGCTCCTCCTGAAGCTGAGGTTCGACTATCGGCTGGACTCTCCTCTCCAATACCCTGGCGTAGGCCTTACCAGGGAGGCTGAGGAGTGTGATCCCCCTGTAGTTGGAACACACCCTCCGGTCACCCTTCTTATGAAGGGGGACCACCACCCCAGTCTGCCAGTCCAGAGGCACTGTCCCCGACCGCCATGCAATGTTGAAGAGGCGTGTCAACCATGACAGCCCCACAACATCCAGAGATTTGAGGTACTCAGGGCGGATCTCATCCACCCCCGAAGCCTTGCCACCGCGGAGCTTTTTAACCACCTCGGTGACTTCAGCCTGGGTGATGAAAGAATCCAACCCCGAGTCCCCAGCCTCTGTTTCCACCAGGGAATGCGTGATGGCAGGATTGAGGAGATCCTCGAAGTACTCCTTCCACCGCCCGATAATGTCCCCAGTCGAGGTCAGCAGCCTTCCACCCCCACTATAAACAGTGTTGGCGAAGCACTGCTTCCCCCTCCTGAGGCGCCGGACGGTTTGCCAGAATCGCTTTGAGGCCGACCGGTAGTCCTTCTCCATGGCTTCACCGAACTCCTCCCAGGCCCGAGTTTTTGCCTCTCCCACAGCTCGGGTCGCAGCACACTTAGCCTCACGGTACCTGTCAGCCGCCTCAGGAGTCCCACAAGCCAACCACAGGCGACAGGACTCCTTCTTCAGCTTGACAGCATCCCTTACTGCCGGTGTCCACCACCGGGTTCTGGGATTGCCGCCGCGACAAGCACCGCAGACCTTACGGCCGCAGCTACGGGCAGCAGCATCGACAATAGATGCGGAGAACATGGTCCACTCGGACTCTATGTCTCCAACATCCCCCGGAATCTGGTCAAAGCTCTCCCGGAGGTGGGAGTTGAATACATCCCTGGCTGAGGGCTCCGCCAGGTGTTCCCAGCAGACCCTCACTATGCGCTTGGGCCTGCCAAGTCTGTCCGGCTTTCTTCTCCTCCAGCGGATCCAACTCACCACCAGGTGGTGATCAGTGGACAGCTCAGCCCCTCTCTTCACCCGAGTGTCCAAAACATGCGGCCGAAGGTCTGATGATACGACAACAAAGTCGATCATTGACCTCCTGCCTAGGGTATCCTGGTGCCAAGTGCACTGATGGACACCCTTATGCTTGAACATGGTGTTCATTATGGACAATCCGTGACTAGCACAGAAGTCCAATAACAAAACACCACTCGGATTCAGATCGGGGAGGCCATTCCTCCCGATCACGCCTCTCCAGGTGTCACTGTCGTTTCCCACGTGGGCGTTGAAGTCCCCAGCAGAATAATGGAGTCCCCGGGAGGGCACTATCCAGCACCCCGACAGGGACACCAAGAAGGCCGGGTACTCCACACTACCGCTCGGCCCGTAGGCCGAAACGACAGTCAGAGACCTATCCCCAACCCGAAGGCGCAGGGATGCGACCCTCTCATCCACCGGCGTAAACCCCAACACAAGACGGCTGAGCTGGGGGGCAACAAGCAAACCCACCCCAGCCCGCCGCCTCTCCCCGTGGGCCACTCCAGAGTAGAAGAGACTCCAGCCCCTCTCAAGGAGATGGGTTCCAGAGCCCACGCTGTGCGTGGAGGCGAGCCCGACTATTTCTAGTCGATATCTCTCGACCTCCCGCACAAGCTCAGGCTCCTTCCCCCCCAGCGAGGTAACATTCCACGTCCCTAGAGCCAGCCTAAGCATCCAGGGAGCGGGCCGCTGAGGTCTCCACCTTCGTCCGCCACCCAATCCTCTTTGCACCGGTCCCTCACAGTTCCCCCTGCAGGTGGTGGGCCCACTGGGGGATGGCCTCGCGTCTCTCGTTCGGGCTTGGCCCGGCTGGGTCCCGCGAGGAGCAAGCAGGCTACCAGGCGCTCTCCGACGAGTCCCGACCCCAGGCCTGGCTCCAGGGTGGGACCCCGGCTCCGCCGTACCGGGCGACGTCACGTGCCTTGATATACTTGTTCTCATGAAGGATTCTTGAACCGCTCTTTGTCTGACCCATCACCTAGAGCCTGTTTGCCATGGGAGACCCTACCAGGGGCATTTAAGCCCCAGACAACATAGCCTCTAGGATCATTTGAACACTCAAACCCCTCCACCACGTTAAGGTGGCGGTTCAAGGAGGGGATAAAATATTATTTTAATAAAAAAATATTTTAAGAATGATTTGCTGAATAAAACCAACCTGGATGATCAATTCTCAACAGTGTTTAATTAGCTTTATTTAGTCAAAATAATATTTAAAGAAATATTATTTTGGATAAGAACCAAATCTTTCCGGAGAAATGGGGCTTAATTGTGTTTACTTAGTTTTCAAGTTTAGTAAAATAATATTTAGGAAAAGGAAAATATTATTTTACTGGATTGAAAACTAACGGCCTTTTTGGGTAAATGATCTTTAGCAGGCAAGCATGTGTTCTTAGCTGTGCTAACAAAAGAAGCTTATGGCTTATCGTCAGAATCACACATATACCTTTAAAATACCACTAATGAAAAGGGTTAAAATGCATAAGCATGGACGGCACATTATGGCCGATCTTCTGTGTTTAAAATCACCCTTTAAATAAAGTTTGTCTTAAATATTAAAAAAAACACAAACACAGAACACATAAACTGAGCACATGTTCTGAGCAGATAATCTGCTAGCACTAAGATGGCTGAGTTTTCAACACAAACAAAACCAAACTTCATAAAATGAAAAAATGTTTAGATTATTTCATTCTAAACTACTTCTCTCTCTCTGTCCAAACCTAACCTCTTAGGTAAACCGTGCTGAGGAAAAGTTGTCCGAGGTGACGAAGTTTGAAGAAAACATCCACAGTGAACAAAGGGTTAGCTGCAGCTAACTTCCGTAGCTGTGGGGTGGGGCGGCTCGCTCTGTCGGCTGGCCAAACTGCACGTTACTAGTGTAACAATGGTGATGCGGTCCCGTTGTCCTTCCTTCAGACCGGGAAAACTGCTCCACTCGGCGTTGTAGAGACAGGGTCTCTGTTGGCAACTCTCTGGACACAGTTTGCTTCTGCAGACCTCAGACAGAAAGTCAAGCAACGCTTGTACCTTAATTACCCCCATTCATGAATGAATACCGGATACACAAACAGCAATTCATTCCTACTTAACTTAGTGCATATGATTGCGTGATCGTATGACACTCTTGGATCCAGTTTGAAGAGTTATGTCTGTTTGCCAGCAAAGAGACATTGACGAGCTGTGTCTCTCTGTCCAGTTCCCCTGGGGGACCCGCGTAGAAGAGGCAGGATGTAGCAAGAACGGGGCTTTTATTTGGACAGTGACGTCACAGGAAGTCTGCCGTTACCCCTTTTCCTGGCTGTGCTGGAAGTAGGTTAATGCGATTTATTTTGAAAGTTCCAGAAAAGCTCATACTGGCCATTCATGTTGTCCCCATGGCTGTGGTTCCAACAAGACTCATTATATTATATAGATTCATTACACATCAGCCGTTTTCCACGGGCTCCAATTTGGCCAGCTCCATTCTACTCAGCTTGCTTTGTAAGCACTTCCATTACTTAACAGTGAACAGACTGCTCCTCACTGAGGGGCTATGGAGTGAGGAGAAATGAAAAGGTTTTCGCAGAGGTAGTGAAGAGAAATGTTAATAATACTTAAAAACAACTACAATAATGTTAAGGACCACAGGTCAGACCGAGATATAATTTAACTATTTACAAATCATAAACCATGCTTGAAGGCTCAAAGAAAAGAAAAAGGCTTTCTGAATTACATGGACTTAGGGTGCACTGTATTTAATAACAACCTAAATCAGTTGATCATATACAAAATCAGCTGTTCAGATGCACACAAAACACTCAAAACAATACCATAATGAAACAGCGAGTCTGGTTGTTGCTCATTGTGGTGATGAATTACAGAGAAGTGTTTGTCTACATTCTCACCATGGTTGAAACAAGAAACTTCCCAATAAGAGCCAAAATTTTTACTTCTTCAGGCAAACTTTGGATCTTTTCCAGACGAGACAGCTATGGCTCTCCTCTTGGCTTCTCCTGCCACACCCCCCTAGTTCGGGGCGGTCTGTGTTCCACATAATCATCCCAGTGGATTATTTTATACATTAAAAAACATATGCAAGCCATTCTTGCATAAACAATATTGCTAAATTATTTGCATTTAATTTATTTATGTTTTTTATTTTTCTGATTACACTGCACACGACACTGACGGCTGGAGGTGGGACTTCAAGCCATAACTCCAGCTGTCAATAGAGTGAGGACGAGCAAAGTAGAGCCATGCAGAGCTGGAACCGTCAATGAAAAAGACGTAATAGAGTCCAAAATTTGAAGCCTTTATTTCTTTATTTATTTCTGTCATTTTGATGATTCTGTCAAGTTTTGCGAATTAAGAGAAGAACCAAAATGAAGACAAAGGCTAGGTCTCAGCATGGTAGCAGATCTATAATCAAAAGATAACGAAAACTTCCAGCAAAAGCACAAGTACAGGGAATGGAGCACGGGCAGCATAACAGAAGGAACCAGTAAACAACAGTGAAAATCCAGGGAGCTTATATACTGAGGGAATGGAAGATTGCAGGATGACATTGGATATATGAGGATTTGGTGCTACCAGTTGGCTTTAGTAGTTGAATCCGGTAGTCTGTGCTCCCTCAGAAGGGGCTGTTGTTCAGTGTCTGATCCCCAGTGTTTCAGGCATGTTACAAAAATGAGTCTGTTAGTGTAAACCCTAAGTCTTTTCAAAATCTGTGATGACTGTGAAAGTCATGTAGAGTGTCCCCAGCTTTAGTTTACGATGTTGTAGCGCAAGTTCTCAAGGTGGCTGGTGCACAGATTTACACCACAAGCAATACAGACATTGACCATGTTCATCCACTGCTGGTCAAACTGGGTCAAATTTCAATTTCAGGTGGTGAGAGGCACTCAACTCTGAATTCAGCAATCAACATGTCCTCGCTAGTAGATGGTAGCTTGGAAATAGGGTCTACCATCAGTTCAGAAGGTGAGTACTCTTTCTAGATTTATTACTCGATATTGTCATTGCCACAAAAGTCTGATTTAAAACGTAGAAGAGAACCTATTTAAAAACTGCAGCATGTTGCATTTTAAAATGGACTGAACTTATATAGCGCTTTTCCAGTCATACAGACCACTCAAAGCGCTTTACACTGGAGCCACATTCACCCAATCGCACTCAGTAACGCTCACACAATCATACACCGATACGCAAATCGGTAGGCAACTTGAGGTTAAGTCCCTTGCCCAGGGGCACACTGACATATGGCAGGAGGAAACTGGAATTGAACCTACAACCTTCTGATTGCAAGACAACTACTCTTCCTACTGAGCCACAGTCGCTGCGATCAGGCGATCAGATTGTACAATCAGTCGTGATAGAAATCAAAGAAGATCTCTTTAATTCTATGATTTTACTATCAGGGCTTAAAAAAATCTTTTCTTTACCAGGTTCTAAAACATTTAATCTAACCACATTCTAAAAAAAAAAAAAACAGGCCATCAACAAACACATACTAATTGTCAAGCATGGTGGTAGAGAAGTGATAATTTGGGTTGCATTCATAAGGACCTGGGCACATTGTAGTAAATGAGTGATATGAGTGAATATGAGAGCATCTGTCTAACAGCTGAAGACTGACCAAAACGGGGTAATAGAACAGAACAGTGATCCAAAAGACAGCAGCATATCTAAAACAGAATGACTGAAATAAAGGCAGATAAAAGTCTTAGAGCTAGACGTCCTTTTTTCTCATGAGTCTACTGCTTCATTTAATCAAAGTAAATGTGTTTACCCATTGAGATGCTGTGTAAACCTAATGCAACTATCATATTTAACAGTGCTTTGTTGTTCAGTATTTCTGTTTCTTGCCTTTAAAACTTAGTTTTCATTTTATAAGTTGTTGTCTAACATGCTTAAGTGGAATGTTAAGTACTCAGTTAATCTCACTGTCCTGATTTCTCATTTGAAAGAGCTTGATGGCCTTGATCTCTGTGAGTGGATGGGAAGTGACAGCATCAAAGCCATGAACAGAGTCAGTCAAACTTCACAGCTCCTCCTGTCAGAAAGAAAATCCCACTTGGAGGGTGGGAGGCAAAAGAGAGAGGAAGAAAGGGAGAGCAAAAGATGGAGATAAAGGCAAAGTTTTGAACAACTCAACACAACTCCGGCCAGCCCTGTCCCATTACAATGGATCATGTCTTGCAGTCTTTCAACACTAAGTAGATAAATGTATCTTGCATTGCCATCATGCAACAGTATATATACATATACATGGAGAAGTACAGTCACATAATATGTTTTACCAATCTTCAATTCCAATGCTAGCCCTGTTGGGATTTTATGGACTATTAAGGCTGAAGAGAGGATCAAGGATCTGTTTCCCATGAGGTCAGCATTTTCCTCCTTTGCCAGAGTGAGGTTTTAAGGTACCTTGTAATGTGTAAGGAGACAGGACCTAATAGACTGATACACAGGTTTTGACATGCTATTTGAGCGTGCAGGCCTGCTGTAATTGGCCACGTCATCATGCATTAAATGAACAATACATAGAGTAGTGCCCTGAGATGAATGTCTTAGCCTGATCCGTCAGCCATGAGTGCAAAGTGCATGAGACAGGCCTCTCTGAGGGGAGGATGAGGGCGGTCAGGAGAGGTGGGGGGAAATACTTAAAAAAATATTACTATGATAGACATTGCTCTCACTCTATCAAGCCATGCCGCTATCTGGGTCTGGTTTACACCATAATCTGGATCCCTGGTTGAACCAAAGAGGCACTCCACAACTTAAGTCTACTTTTAGTTCAATCTCTACAAGTTTTCTACCATTTACCACAGTCCTGTGCAAGTTCATATTTTCGAAGAACTAGTCCTAAATTGATCTCAAAGATCAAGATTAAAACAAACTAATTTCCTTTCATTTTTCATTTCAAGTAGGCAATTGCGAAGAATTTGCAATTTTCTCTGTTTGCTTTTTAGATTATTTTGTTTCTTCCTCCTTTCTGTTTTGTTCTAAATTATGTATTGATATTCAATATCAACGTAGATTTCTGCATTTTGAGTCAAATCACATGTCCCATTAAAACTTTGTTTTTATTCACAGTCTCTTTATACGCTACAAGGTTTATGCTGTACTTTCAGAAAATCTTGATTTTATTTAGAAACATCAGCTAACAAAAAATTTAGTTACTCTATAATAAAAGCCTGCACTATTTCCGCTGCAGTTGCATGTTTAATGGCTGAAGAAGTCACACAGTGTGCGATACACAGGTAACAGAAAACCAGATTCTGTCCTTGAGGCAAAATATTGCAGTCTTGTATGAACAAAGCAGCTAAAGTTTGTGTTAATGTTATTATGTTGTGTTATGTTATTTAATGCTGCCACAATGATCAAATCAGCTATTAGTCCTCAATGACTATAGACCTGTTGCCCTGAAATTCCAACAGATTTACTTTCACATGTGGAGCCTTACAGATAATGCTATGATGCTCTGCTTGAGAGAAATTAATTAGAAACTGGTTTGGGATTATTTTAAATAATTTGTGAAAAAAGCAAGAAAGGGAGAGAGGGATTTTACACCCACCAAATATTTCACTAAATGTCTTTTGGGGACTCGACTGAGATCGATCCATTTGAATTTGGTGTGTAACAGATAATATACACTACCACTCAAATGTTTTACACTTTCTCATTTAATGGGTCTCTTTATTTTCATGAGTATTTACATTGTAGATTCTCACCAAACATATCAAAACTGTGAATGAACACACATGGAATGATGTAGTAAACAAAAAGTATGAAATAACTAAACATTTCATATTTCAGATTCAGATTTGCTGTGATTACTGCTTTGCTCTCGTAGCATTCTCTTCACGAGCTTCATGAGGTGGTCACCTAAAATGGTTTTCCAAAGAGTCTTGAAAGAACCTCCTAAAGGTTCATTGATAGACAGCCAAAGGTTAAAATTTCATTCATCACAACAAAGGGCAGCTACTTTATGGAATCTAAAATATAAAAAAACTAATTTATTTTGTTTGCTACATCCATATACAGGGGTTGGACAATGAAACTGAAACACCTGGTTTTAGACCACAATAATTTATCAGTATGGTGTAGGGCCTCCTTTTGCGGCCAATACAGCGTCAGTTCGTCTTAGGAATGACATATACAAGTCCTGCACAGTGGTCAGAGGGATTTAACCCATTCTTCTTGCAGGATAGTGGCCAGGTCACTACGTGATACTGGTGGAGGAAAACGTTTCCTGACTCGCTCCTCCAAAACACCCCAAAGTGGCTCAATAATATTTAGATCTGGTGACTGTGCAGGCCATGGGAGATGTTCAACTTCACTTTCATGTTCATAAAACCAATCTTTCACCAGTCTTGCTGTGTGTTTTGGTGCATTGTCATCCTGATACACGGCACCGCCTTCAGGATACAATGTTTGAACCATTGGATGCACATGGTCCTCAAGAATGGTTCGGTAGTCCTTGGCAGTGACGCGCCCATCTACAGAGCTTCACTCTGGGCATGCAACAGTCTGGGTGGTACGCTTCTTTGGGGCTTCTCCACACCGTAATTCTCCCAGATGTGGGGAAAACAGTAAAGTTGGACTCATCAGAGAACAATACATGTTTCACATTGTCCACAGCCCAAGATTTGCGCTCCTTGCACCATTGCAACCAATGTTTGGCATTGGCATGAGTGACCAAAGGTTTGTCTATAGCAGCCCGGCCGTGTATATTGACCCTGTGGAGCTCCCGACGGACAGTTCTGGTGGAAACAGGAGAGTTGAGGTGCACATTTAATTCTGCCGTGATTTGGGCAGCCGTGGTTTTATGTTTTTTGGATACAATCCAGGTTAGCACCCGAACATCCCTTTCAGAGAGCTTCCTCTTGCGTCCACAGTTAATCCTGTTGGATGTAGTTCATCCTTCTTGGTGGTATGCTGACATTACCCTGGATACCGTGGCTCTTGATACATCACAAAGACTTGCTGTCTTGGTCACAGATGCGCCAGCAAGACGTGCACCAACAATTTGTCCTCTTTTGAACTCTGGTATGTCACCCATAATGTTGTGTGCATTTCAATATTTTGAGCAAAACTGTGCTCTTACCCTGCAAAGCGAACCTTCACACTCTGCTCTTACTGGTGCAATGTGCAATCAATGAAGACTGGCTACCAGGCTGGTCCAATTTAGCCATGAAACCTCCCACACTAAAATGACAGGTGTTTCAGTTTCATTGTCCAACCCCTGTATGTTCATTGACAGTTTTGATGCCTTCAGTGATAACCTATATACAATGTAAATAGTCATGAAAATAAAGAAAACAATTAAATGTGAAAGCATGTCCACACCCTCCAGACCAAGGTTTTAATAGTTTTGCAGTTTTCATTAGTTTTTATTTTCTTTTAGTTGTAACTTCACATTTTCAATTCCATTTTAGTTTTAATTAGTTTTTGGCATTTGTTTGCTAGTTTAGTTTAGTTTTTATTTTTTGAAAATGCTTAGTTTTAGTTTAGTTTTTATTAGTTTTAGTTATAGTTTTAGTCTTTGTTTCTGAAATCAAATCCAGGGACATGTCCAGCTCAGAGATTAAAAGAAAAAAAAATGTATTCATTATATAATGAAAACATTGGTACAGTTACAGTTTCATTTATTTTAAAAATATTTATTCATAATTAAACTATAAATATTAAGTGTAATAGCAGGAAAGTCTATCCACACTGTTGTTAGCATTTCCTAAGCGTAATAAAAGAAATAAATAGCAGTAGTAATGTCAGTCTTCTTTACTCTCCTTTTTCTAACACTCATCTGCTCTTTCCCTGCTCTTAGCCTTACTCTTCTATCAGTCTTTCTATTTTCCTCCTCTCTTTTATCAGACGTTCACTATTCTAAAAGAGACATAATATAATCTCCAAAAACTTTAGAGCGTATAACATACTGAAAAGTTACAATTTAACAAATAAACAGGATTTTTGTTTCAGATACCCTTTAGTAGTTGGATATTTTTAGAAATTAGGATAATCCTGTAAATATTAACTTTTCTTTAATTATTTAACTATTTTCCTCAGTTGATGAAATACCAAAATTGCCATATTTAGCTAAAAGAAAAAAACAACTATTTTTACTTGGAGCTACAGGCTCATACAACAGAAGAAATGCACATTTAACCAGGTGATTCTCTCTCCCTTTTCATCATTCTCAGTTCATGCAGTTCTTGCCTCATTAACTTTCCCTGTTACTGACTCCTATCAGTAACTTTCATATGTCCAAACTGCCTAAAACACCCCTCTGAGTTCACAAATCACTATAATAAATTAGCAAAACAACTCAGGAAAAATAAACTAAAGGTGACCAGTCAAATCTAAAACATCTTACTTTGGACGAATCCTTGTTGACACTGTAGCTCCAATTTCCCAAATCAGGGAGTTGTGCTCTTGTCTTCCTGTTTGCTGTTCTTTTCGTTCATAAAAACTTGGTTTATTAGCATTTGTGTCCTCACCTTTAGTAAAACAAAACACATCCATGCCATTTTTTTATTTTATTTAAATTTTTTTTTTCCCATTTTTTGAATGTTGACAACACTAGTAACTTTTCCTATCGTGAAACAAACCTTATCACGGGCAGGATCAGCCCAGTCCAAGGCAGTGCACTCAGCTCTTCTTCTTCTTCTCTGTCTGTAACGTGCTCAGTCGCGCTTCCTTCCCCTGGTTACCGTAGTAAACGCTAAAATCGGGGACATTTCCAGGGACAGCTTTAGCCGGGGACAGGTCGTCTAAATCGGCGATGTCTGGTCACCCTACACTACAAGACCCTTGGTTTTATCTAAAACGCAGTCATATTCAAAGTACTCCCAATTTGGACTCTGGCGCTTTATCCCAAGTTTTGCTGACATGACGCTAGGTGTGGACGGACCCATCAGATGACTTGACTGACGTATCCGCCATCTGCTGGCGTAATGGGGCACAGCAAAAAAAAAAAAAAAAAAAAACAACCCGAGACGAGCCTTCATATTTATGCATGAGACACACAAACGAAAACTAAGCAAATTATCTCTATAAATTCAGTTAATTGTAGTTAGTTTTGTGAACACGTATTACAGTTTGTTAGTTTCCATTTTTTTGCACAATCTCATTTTTATTTTATTCAGTTATCGAAAATGTTCTTTTACTTCTAGTTTTCGTTATTTCATTAGTTTTCGTTAACAATAATAATCCTTCTCCAGACCCTCCAGTTCCACTAAAATTCTAAAAGTTTTACCAGGGGGACAACTTTACTGAAGTCTGGTGGGTTTTTGAATATGTTAAGGCCTTCAGAAAGCTCATAGACTCTTGGTATTGGTTGTACTGTACATGCGCAGTAACTCCTCTTCAATACCATAGATAGGAGATTTTGGGGCACAGTTCTCCTGTGCTGAGAGCTTTATTTACAAGTGATTTCATTAAGTGAGGCTTATTGACAGGTTGAGAGGTGGAAGTTGAAGAGATAGAGATGCAAAATGGAGAAGTTAAATAATCTAGTGACAACAAAACCTTTTCACAGAAGATCATATCAGTAGCAGCTCGAAGTGAAGGAGCTCGGACCTGATCAGCGAGACATCAAAATTAATCGGGTAATCCAAAGACACAGGAAGACCCTACATTGAGTCATTTCTTAGGACCTGGTTTAGCAGGCTGATTTATGGCTGATTTAAATCACTTTTCAGAAAAGGCAACAAAGCATGTCGCTGAGAAATTAGCTTCTCTCAAGGATAGAAGGATCAAATGTATGTACAAAAATAAAACATTACATGGCCTTATAATGCTACTTTTGTTGTTTTTCGTTTATTTAAATACGATGGTGTGATACAACTTAGTACAGTTTGCTTGCTTTTTGATATGTCTATTTTGACGTTATAGCCACCGCCACCAGTTCCCACTGCTTTTAAGACTGTGTAACAGTGGTCTAGTGTGTTTGTGTCTCTGGTGGGACACTTTACATACTGTTTGTATTTCGGATAATTTCAGATTCGGTTAATAGAAGGGTACACAGTTTATAAAAAATGACTCCAGGTGAGTGCTACATATTTTCTCTAATACTGTGACATTAGTAGACCAACTTTTGTTTATGAAAAAGCAGATTCCACCTATTCTTTTACCCTGAGACCTCTGTGCTGTGGTCTGCTCAAAACGGCGTTCGATGAGCCAGCTTTGGCTGAGGGAGAAGGCAGCTGATCCACTGAAGTCTGAATACCTTGTGGGGAGAAGGAGCAGCTCGTCCGTTTTGTTCACCAACTGGACAGTTAGGAGCAGAGCACAGAGAGTCCGCGATGGTGGAGCTTGATGAGCGTACCTGTGCACTTCGCCTGTCTGTGTATCCAGTAAATAATAGTGTTGCTGTGCTTCTGACGAGGATGTTAGAGAAACTGTATGGATCTGTGAAGGCCAGATAAAACCTGCGTAGAGAGGACTGCCTGATGTTTAGGAGTTACTCTCTGGTCGAAGCAACAGCCGAATAGCAGCAAAGTACAGTGCAAATACAGAAAAAGAAAAAGTACAAGCAAGTGTAGTACCGAGGGGGCTACCCACAAGCACAATCTTGAATGTTGAACATGAATGTTAACATGGACCAAAACCTCTGAACAATTTATGTGACACCTTGTACAATCTGGCATGAAATGTTTACGTAGTATTAAGTCCAACCAGGTACTAGCAAGGTGTACCCAATAATGTGACCGGTGAGTGTATATTGTCAAAAAACATACAATACATTTCATTTAAATATTCATAATCACTAAAGTCTGAACTAAAATAGACTTCTGTTTTACAGATCAAAAACCCGGATTTAACCAAT